>NW_019168048.1:32588698-32815412 GCF_002303985.1 Durio zibethinus | reverse complement strand
CCCTGCTGGAAGCAGTCATTTAGGTCCATATGAAATTTAAATATTTATTTTCATTGAATTTTAAATTAAAATTTTCAATATTTATTTTAATCAATTGGCTTTTAAATATTTTTAAACATAATTAAAGAAAATTTTAATATAAATAAAAATATAAAACAAAATCAAATGTAGCATGAATATATAAAATACAATACCAGGGGGGCGTGCATGCCTGACCCCATTTTAAGGTTGCAAGCTCTCTCTAGCTATAGGGCACCATTGATTATTCCAAACTTCCTCTACTTTTTTTGTCACCAAATCTCTTATTCCTATATCTAAAGTGAAATTTTATGAGGGAAAAAGAGATATATACTTTGCAAATAGCAAACAACAACAACAAATTTAGAACACCATAATGTGGAAAAAAGAAAAAAAGAGTTCCAAGCTCTTAAACTCAAATATCTCATTGATTTCTATGGCAACTTTTGTCTTTATCAAGATTGTTCTGTTGATAGTGAATGAGGGAAGGAGATGAAGATTCGTTCTCAGGAGTGTGATAAGGGAACTCGGATAGCATTTGAACTACCTCTCTCATTGTGGGACGTTGGATGCTATTTTCTTGTACACATAGCATTGCAATAAACAATGAGTGCATTACTTCATCTTTGGGCACGGTTGTTAGCCTTGGATCAACAATTTGAATAACTTCTTCGCTTTGACAATTTGTCACTTGTTTAGCCCAATGAACTATATCTACACCTTCTCCAAATTCACCGACCGGTCGCCGGCCTGTGATCAGCTCTAAAAGAACCACTCCGAAACTGTAGACATCGGTTTTTTCATCCACTCTCAATGTGTATGCATATTCTGCCAAAAAAAATTTCAGCAGTGATGTTAGGGAAATAGAAACATTATCATATCAGTATCACCAGTGTTCAAATATGTAATTGTGAAGACAAATGTCAGGTCCACCAGGACAATCGATATTTTGACAATTCACAGATTAATTTTGTACATACCAGGAGCAATGTAGCCATAGGACCCCGCAATGGCTGACATGCACTCTGATGCACCCCCATCGACCAAGAATTTGGCCAGTCCAAAATCGGCAACATGTGCTTCGAAGCTTGAATTTAGCAAAATATTGTTTGATTTTACATCTCGATGGACGATTAATGGTGAACAATCATGGTGAAGGTAGCAGAGGCCTTTAGCTGCTTCAATTGCAATTTTGTACCTCAAGCTCCATCCCAGGAATGCACCTTTTTTCCCATGTAACGCTTCTCCCAGGCTCCCATTTCTCATGTACTCGTAGACCAAGAGATTGCTATCCTTGTTGGAGCAAAATGCTAGCAACCTGACAATGTTTCTGTGCCTAATGTTTCCTAGTGTCTGGATTTCTGCTCGAAAACCATGATCATGTCTACTAGTGCCAAAGCCAAGAAGTTTTTTTATTGCAATTTCCATACCATTAGGCATTTTCCCATGATACACGATCCCCGCACCTCCTCTTCCAATCATATTGCCATCTTTAACGCATTCAAGGATGTCAGAAACTGTGAATTCGAGCTTTTGGAATGCTGTCATCTTCCAGGAATCTGAACCAATGTTCTTGAATGACTTGGCCTTGACTATGACGGCAGTGGCAAATATTAGAGAGCATATTAACAGGCCTAGTGCAAAGATTAGCTTTAAGTCCCTAGTAGCCCTTCTGGGGGTGCTTGTAATAGCAGTGAAATTGCACGGATTGTTCAGGAGAGAACCACAAAGTTGAGGATTGCCTGCAAAAGATGAAGCGTTAAAGATAGCAAATTGGCCGTATTCTGGCAGCGTCCCAGAGAAATCGTTGAAAGAGAAGTCGGTAACTGTGAGGCTTTTCATTGAGCCAATGCTTCTGGGTATGGCTTGATTTAAATGGTTCCTCGATACATTCAAGTAACTCAGGATATGCAGATTGGAAATCACAGGCGGAATTGAGCCAGAAAGGTTATTCTGGCTCACATCGAGGTATGTGAGATGAAAACAATTTCCAATTTGGGGTGGAATAATACCGGAAAGTGAATTTCTACTAAGATCAAGCTTCAGGACTTGCCTCAGTTCTCCTATAGAAGTTGGCATTGGGCCTGAGAATTGGTTTCCACCAAGAAGAAGGATTTCAAGAGAAGAGAAGTTGGAAAGTGAATATGGCAATGGACCGGAAAGGAGATTATTTGACAAATTAAGCTGGCCTAATTTAACAGGTTTCGAGGAGCTATTACCATTTTCACCCAATGTCCCTGACAGGTAATTGTTCTGCAACTCTGCTAAGTTTAGCTCTGGCAAGTAAATGAAGCTGTTTGGAATGCTACCATTCAAGTAATTCTGCCCCAACCTTACTCTAGTGAGACTATAACATCTCCCCAGGTCTTCAGGAATGGTCCCGAAAAGGAAATTTTTCATCAGAACTAATATCTTTAGCTGATTTGAAGCACACAAGTCTCGGGGTATTGTCCCAGTGAGCTTGTTGGAGGATAAATCAAGCAATTGCAGCTTCCCATTTCGACCAAGATTCTCGGGTATCACACCAGTAAAGTTGTTCATCCAAAGCCCCAGAGTTTCCAAATTAGGCAAGTCGCCTACATAGTCTGGAATAGACCCGTGTAAACTGTTCATGAAGAGATTGAAAAGCCTAAGCTGCTTAAGATTAACAAGCTCAGATGGGATTTCTCCAGTGAGGGCATTGTGGGAGATATCAAGATTCACCAAGCTTGTCAAGTTGCCTAACTGCTTAGGAATCGCACCTGAGAGTAGATTGATATGCAGATAGAGAGTATCAAGCAACTGCAAGTTTCCCAACTCATGAGGAATTGGACCATCCAATTCACAGCTTGAGAGATCCATGTGAACTAAATTTACCAAATTACCTAACTCTACGGGGATTCCACCTTCAAAAACATTAAAATACCCCAAGTAAATCTCTCTCAAATTTATGAGGTTGCCTAACTCACCAGGGATTTTTCCACGAAGATCATTTCCCGCCAGTGAAAGATACTCCAAGCCCACTAGTGTGCCATAGGTTCGTGGAATTTTGCCATAGAAATAATTGCCACCAAGATCCAAGTACCTGAGTTTCTTCAAGCCAAGAATCCCAACTGGTAGGAAAGCAGTGAAGTTGTTGTTATAAGCATCAAACACTTCTAGGTTGGCGATGCTCGCATAGTTCCAATCAAGATGACCGTTGAACAGGTTGTTTGAAATGTTGAGAAATCGAAGGTCACTTAAATTCGCAATCTCAATGCTGCCAGTGAAGTTGTTGCCAGCGAGAGAGAGGTTGGTTAGCGTATCAAGTCTTGAAATCTGGGGAGAAACAGAGCCGCGCATATTCATATCTGTCAAGTCCAATGAAACAACTCGACCCCGGGAGCATACTATTCCGGCCCAAGAACAAACCGAACTCGGGTTCGAAGAATTCCATGAGCTTAAGAGGGGTTCAGGGAACTGAAATCCTTCCTTAAGTGTGACTAAGACATGAAAATCAGTAACTAATGAAGCAGAAAACGAGGTGCTTACAAGAGAGAAAAATGTCAAAACGATGAGAGGCACCATTTTTTCTTGGAAAATATGTTTCAAGAGGATTGAGTTTGGGAACGACTTGAAGCAAAGACAAAGGGATTTAAGCGTTCGAACAATAAAAGATTTTCTAGGAATGGATAGAAAAGAGAAGGGAATCTGAGAAACTTCAAGTGTGTATAGGCTTAAGGAATCAAACATATTAAAAGAAACAGTCTTCATATACAAGAAAGAAGCCAATCCTCTCCTTTTTCGCTCTTCTCTTTTCTTTTCGTTTCTTTTCCCTCAACGAGGAAGAAAAGAAGGAGGAGATTGAAATTCTGGTAGTCATAGTTTCAGCTGCTCAGTCTTACCTCTCTAACTTGAGCTTCTTTAAGCAAAGAAAGCAAAGAGAAGAAAAGTGGGACAAAAGTGAAAGAGGAGGGATTTTGTTAAAATTATGGGTTTTTTTTATATGAATTAATGGAAATGGAATAAAATTTAAATGACACAAAGCCGTTGGATAACAGAATTTTAAAGTTGACATTATAGGGGAAGAAAAAATAAAGGTAAAGGTGAGCTCTCTTCCTTTATTCATATGACAAAAAATGCCCTTTAGCTTTAATCAAAGAATGATCTTTGTTGCTTTGGATGAGAGATAATGATATTGCAATTGATGATATTGCAATTTCAATCCTTTTAAAATGGCTCAATTGTCCTGTTGCTTTTCGTCAATTGACAACCATGTAATCCCATTTTGGTTTTTCCTACCCGGTTCATTTATAATTATCAACTGAAACATGTGGGATAGTAATTTATGCTTAATATATATATGTCTGAAAGCTTTGAGAATGATTCACAAGCAAGGCTTTTTACCACAGCAATGTAATTTTATAGTTTTTTTTACATTAAACAAATGTCTGAACCAATACATCACAAGAAAATGGTGACTCAGATATTCTTCTAAACTATGGTGTAATCACCTTGATTCTTGCTTGGATAGTATAATTTTGTCCCTAAAACACCACCATGTTTAAAGATTTCATGCACATGTAGTTATTGTCATATATACCACAAATAGAAAGAGATAAAAGAAAATTAAGAACCACTGAATAGTAGACTTTGGTTCAATCAGAAACCAAATCGAACAGAGAAATTCCATTAACAATAGTATGTCCAACAATTATAAAGAAACTTGGAGCACGAAAAAGCAGATTGTGATCAGCTTGCTGATGATGCATGCATGGTGGTCTCATTAAAAAGGATTCATTATAAATATCAAAATTATGTTAATGTTAACTCACACTGACGACTGTCATGACAACCTGACAGCATCATAAATCTCCTCAACCGTAGGTTGGACCAGAAATGTATTTAAAGCTAAAAACTATTACATAGTTTTCGTTTTTGAGTATTTCCATGCGAAGTTGAGATATTCTAGTCGTAATTTTGTATAGCCAGGAGTGAGATTTTCAATCTTTGAGTTGGAAACATGTGCCTGCATGCTGCAGCAGAAGAGTTGTAAGGAGTGAAAAAAGATGATGATTATTAATATATCATTACAATGTTTGTTGAAAGATCAATATATAATTATGTTGCATGGAAGGAAGGAACCAGTGGAAGCTTTTTTTTGTTGATCAACTTTATTCCATCTCTCTAAAGGGCCAACTCTCTATGTTAATGTGCAATATTTGAGCTTTAATAGAAGATGGAATAGTCTTAAAGATAGGGCTGAAAAGTAAAAGGAGGGGGTTATGATCTGCTTTTGATCTTCCACTTCAAAAGAAAAAGAAAAGAGAAATCCATGACCCCTCTTCTTCACATGGAAAAGAGTGCTCTTGTATTAACTTGAGCTTAATCACAGAGCTCTCTCTCTTTCTTAAAAGAAAAATCCATGACCCCCGTACATGGGAAATAGTGCTCTTGTAATAGCACGAGTTTCAGTGCTATTTCCATCTCTATCACTTAAGTGAGCAATGTCATAAACTAGTGGTTGGCTCCACTTTTGTGCTTGATTGCTGCTATTGTGAATAGGCAAGCGATTTGAGCAAGGTGGTGCGCTTTAGAGGTGTCCCTATCTGTCTTATTGATGAGAAGGTCTGGCCCCTTTGAAGCGTCACTGTCCCTGTGCCGGGAATCTCTCAATTACGGGCTGGAAACTCTCATGCGGTGCCGGTCACTCAATGTTGTATACTGCAATAACATTAACATACTTGGAGAGTCTTATGTCACAGCAAAAATCCAAGAGGGAACATCTCAACTTCGCTTTTATCTACATCATTCATGTCCAAATATATCAAACCACCCCACTCCGCTTTATTCTAATGAGAGAATAATTATTAAATGTCAAAAGAAAGGAAGTGATTGGTAGCCTTAAGATCTTCAAAAGCAAAGGTTGATTGTTTTGATTAGTCCTATGTCCTTTGACAAATTCCAGGCTACATGGTAATTGAAAAAAACATGGGGCCATTGTGATCACATTGCTGCTATTGTGGTGAAAAAAATCATGTACAGTTTTCATAACCAGTAGCAACAATCGATGCATTTGTACTCTTCTTTCTGAATGATTCTGCTCCAATTTTCATTTCTTGGCAAGAAACTTCGCAGATTTATAAAAAAAAAAAAAAGAGGTCGAATTCTGAAAGCCATAGTGGAAATTAAAATAATAAAAATATCAGGCAGACAGGCAAAAGAAGAAGAAAAATTAAATTAGAAACCAGGAACAATTGTTGACTTTGCATCACAATAGAACCATGCCATTGAGAGAGCATCCAGAAAGAGAGAACCAGGTTCCATATCTTTCTCTAAAGTGTTCCTGTTAAAGCTGCTTTGAATGTTACAGGTTTTGTTCATTTATTCTTGGGCGGTAGTATAATTGACATTTAAGAGAATAAACAGTACTGTTTTTCAAAGATTGCACTATCTTTTAGTAATATAAAATACAGATTCCTAAAAGTCGTGTGAATATAAAATGAATGTGAAATTTATGCAATCAATCACTTAATTTTTGTTAAAAACTCTGTGCTGATATTCAAACTAATAACATTCTTTAGATAAGGAAAAAGTAATCAATACTCAGAATTTCAACAATCATAGTTCTTTCCGCACAAAGATTGAAATGGCTGAAATGATGAAAATTACTTAGAACCTCTCCTTACGTTGTTAATCGCCATTAACGACCTCTCAGATTTCTCGAATCTTTCTAGTTGGAGATGGAAAAATAACACTGTAAGCTAATAGTTTGACAGACTTTTCAAGCCTCAATTAGTTATACACTAATGGTTGTTATAGCCTGAAGAAAATATTTCCGATAACTGAATGCTTTGTTGGTGAAGTGCTATACTATTAATTTCAGTGATTAGATTCAGTCGGACATTCTCAACTACCAAAAACAATCATGAAAATATGTACCGGGTAAAGTTAACTAATCCGGTCTTTTGATTCTATTGCATACTATAAAATTGTATGCCCATAGCCATCTTCAGTGAATAACTTGGTATTTCCATTGCAATGATAAAGAATACGACTGGAGAAGAGTTTATGTCTCCAGTGCAAGAGACTGGACCCCTGTACGTTTTTTTTTTTTTTCTCTATCCCAAATACCAAAGTTCCCAATACAAAATCATAGTACGTCATAAAAATGTTCGAAATAGTGCGTGGTGAATGCGCGTCTTGTGGAGGGAATGAACCAGTGGGGGAAGAGGAAAATGCATATCCATGTCACTGGCCTCATTCCGTGCATCAGCATGCCATGGAACCAACCTCGGAAACAGGACAATCTCAGTTGCATATCTTCCCTGCTTTGCACTGGTTTTCGATTCATTCCTCTGCTGAGTTTGGATAAACTAGTCATTGAGTTATTGCAATGTGACATGACATTGTTGCTTTTTGGTAGCCATGAAATTGAAAGATGATGATTCAATATAAGCTAGCAAGTGGAAAGACCTATACATAAGCTAAAGATTAAAAAAAAAAGTTGTACATGCTAAAATTTGAATTTCAGCAGGATGCCATCGGTCAAAGTCCTGATAACCAAGGAGCTTATCAACAAAACAATCTGGATCAGGAAGAAAGGAAAAGAAAATCATATTGCACTCAAGTACAAATCTTGATTTTCAAAGTTCATTCCTTTGATCATTAGCTAGGGAATGCTTAAAGTAGGGTAAAACTCTCAGTCATAAATTCGGAAAGGCACCATGATGTATCCCTTAACGTCAAAATTTTATTGATATGTTGCAATGCAAATACATAATTCGATCACCACCACCTACCACAAATCACTACCAGCCTGAATCCTATTGAACAGAAAATACAGGCTGGTAGAATAACTGATCAGTTAAAGAATAAAAAAATAGTCATGATAATCAACTGATCATTCACTCTAGTTACAAACGACCTGATGCTAAAAGACAGCGAAAAGATTAATAAAAGATGCAAAGGGTCCAATTCAAAAACAAAAAGAGAACAAAAGAAGGGGAACAATGAACATGTAGGTGGCTCTTTTGGGGTAATTAAGGGGCACTAGACAGCATAATTATTGTCATTGAATTATGAAATCATGTAGGGATGTAAAGAATATTAATTATTGTCTTTGACTAGGGGGGACGTGCGCCTCCATTGATGAAAAACAAGCATGACCAGACAGACAAGGGGCTATCAAGCCTTGAACTCTTTCAACACCTTTGGCAATGCCCTTAAAGCACTTTACTCGAAAGACGACTGCTGGGCTTGTGTTTACATAAAGGACTAAAGGAAGTATCTTTGGAAGGTGGCCTTCGTCCTCCTAGCAAGATTATGGAGCCGTTGGCAAGGGAAAAAAGAACCCAAAAGAGAAGAAAAGAAAAGCAAAAGAATGCTTCTAATAAAGCAAGCAAAGGAGTTGCCTCACCTGTCACGAAAGTCGTGCTCAGAATAGACTATTTGAAGCGGAAATGGGAAATCACACCTCCCTAGTAAGGCAGCAATGACTTGTAGTTCTCAACGGATGATCAACAACTAAAAAACACCCCTTATAATAAAGCTCCATATCACAGGTACTGATTGAGTGATTGGCCTTTTTGTTGTTTTTTTTTCTTCCTTTAATGTTGCAATACTTCCATGGCCATGGCCAGTACAACTTTGAAACTTCTTTTAAGTGATTAAAGTCTATGGTTTGAGTGATAAAAGAGTTTGATTTTCTTTAAATAAATTATCGATTTCGAATTTTGTAAATAAAAAGAATAAATTTTGAAGAATTTGTCCCTCTTATAAAATTCGATCTGATTCGACATTAAATTAATCGAAGTTTAAAGTGATGATCAAATATTAAAAGGTCTCAAACAAAAAAAATATATATTTGTATCAAGCTTAGAAATAATAAACTTTGGACTAAGGTCGACAATTTAACTCATCACCGACAGTTTTTGATCCGATCCGATCCTACAAGATCGATTTTTTTTTTGAAATTCGAGTTTCGGGTCGTGTCAGATAAGATTATGAAACAATCGGGTTCAGATTTTAGATAAACTCGATCCGATCCGATATTATATAAAAAATTATTTTTAATTAATTATTTAATTTTTATTTATATATATATTTATATAATGATATTTTTAAATATTTATATTTAAAAAATAATATTTTATATTTAAAAAAATAATATTTTATTAATTTCGAATCGAATCAAATATGATTTATATAATATTGGATCGAGGTCGAATTCGAATATAAAAAAATAAAAAAAAATTCAAATAAAATCAAGTTAAAATTTAATAACATATAAAATTGGATCAAATTCGGGACAAGCAAAATTAATCCCGAATCTGACCCAATACCAACTTTACTTTGAACGAGAAATGAGCCAATTTTTTAAGTAGAAATGAGTAGAGATGATGTGACAATTGGACATGTATCGTCTATATGTTCAAGATTATATTATCGAGTAAATTGGATGTAACATACTTAAAACTTACAAAGTAGAATTCTTTTTGTAATAAATTTTAAGGGGATTTTGCGGTATTAATCTTATCTTTTGAGGGTTATCAAAATATAATGCCTCAAAAGTACAAACCAACGCAATCATTGCATAATAAGGCAATAGTGTCATGGTGGGAGAGTCTTTTCAAGTTTGTCATTAACCGTCTAAAAATACATGCAAAAAGAAACCTCTTAAATCCGCAAATTCTTTAGTCTTTTGTTTGATCTGCAGCTTTCTTACAAGTTGATATCTTTTTTTATGACAATAAAATCTACTAAGAATCGTCCGGGATATTCTTTACACGAAGATCTTCTGGCAAAAGATCCAATGCTGCATACGAAAGTTAAAAAAATACCTCAAAATACACGCAAGGAACACATGATAACCCCTTAATTTCCCAATTTTGTCTTTATTAATTTGGTTTTCTCCTAGTCAAAACATATCAAGAGAATAGTTTGAAAGTTTACAAACTAGACACCCCTTTCACTATGTGATTCCTTTTAGCTTATTTGGTCCAACTTTCTATTTTAATCAAACAATTTAATGTTTTATTTGAATGAACGACGACAAAATGATAATGTATTTCTTTCATCATCTTTATTTTTTTAATTATTAAATTAAAACTCAGATTAAATTATAATCTCTAGAATGAAAGAGATGATTAACAGTTTGTTAATCACATGTTATAGTAATTGATCATTATGAAATTAGAGTTCGAACATCTAATTAACATAACTCATTAATAAATAAAAGTTATCTCGTTTTTTTAATCGAAATCGTCTCGTTATGATGAAAAGTTCCATCTAATGCCTTATTTCACTACATTTAATGACACTTTAATTTCTTACCATGCATGCATAAATGATGAAGATGCCAAAAGAAGAACTCTTGTAAGATAAGGAATCAATTGAAATTTTACCTAAAAAAAGTTAGAAGCAAGGGTTTTGATATATATGGCTTGCCTATCGAAAAAACCTAGAAGTAGTTTTGACACGTATTTATATTGTATAAAATATTAAAATTTATATATTGATATTATATTTTACATAAAAATTACATATTATAATTTATATCAATATAAAATATATTTTTTAATTTTATTAAATATATATAATTATTATTTAAATTTTAAATCGTATTAATTTTATATTTTATTTTTATATTATATTTATATTATATCATCATATCATATTTTAAGTTATCGGATTTACCTAAAAGCAAGGCTGCTGCATAACTGCAAATATGAGCAGCTCAGATAACAATATGCCCTATTTGACATTACGGGATTGATCTTGGCATGCATGTGGGGTTATATCATCCTAGCACTGGTGGAAATCCAAGTCATATTCAAGTAGGATTGTCCACTCCTTGTCTTTTTTTAATATCAACGTTACTCAATATTATATTTTTTTGCACTATCAATACTTCAGATGCCCAAAGCATATATTCACCATTCCGACTTAATTATTTCTTCCACAGATTTTCCAACTTGTATTTAAGAAGGGAGTCGATTTTGCAACATGACCAACAATTGCTTAGGCTGTCGGCAATATCAATGTCGCCAACCGCAACGTCAACAATCGCTTAGGGCATCACACTAATCGCAACAGATATCGTAATCGCAAGCTAAATCGCAACTATAATCAGTGTCTGACAATGGATTTAAAAGAAGTTAAAATTCCCAGAAATTGTAAAATAGGATAATAATATTTAATTTTACTTTTAATAATCAAAATTTAAATTCTGACATTTTAAATACTAAATATATATAATAAGTATTTTTTTATTAATTTTCTTATTATATAATGCTTGATATTGAACTTGACTTTTTTTTTCAATGATGAATATGTTATAATTTTATAATTTTCATAATTTATATGCATATATATATATTAAATTTTAAAAAATGCTGCTATAAAGGGTCCAAGATTTGGCGATCTTAGCCCAATGATGGGGCCTGGTTGATCTAAAGGTCTAAAATTTGCTGGTGATGATGGGCTCATAGCTTATTATAAGTGGGCTTACTTTAATTAAAAAATCTTATTGGGTAAAAACAGAAAAAATATTTTTCAAGTCTTGAAAACTTTTTGGCCCAGCCCATTTTAAAAGGATTATAATTTCAATTCAACACACCAAAAAAAAAAAAACACCCTAATCTTGGAATCCGACGGCCTATATAATGTAAGAAAGCTAATCGTAGCCGTTGAATCCTTGTCCTCTATACTATAAAACCCCTAGCAAACGAGAGCTTGGGTTTTCATCAAGAGAACAAAAATAAATAGCCGCCTTCGAGCTCCTCTTATTCTTCAATATTTTCTTTTAGATCTCGAGGTATTATCGTTAATTTTTACGTGATTTTCTGGGTTTTTGTTTGAATGCTCTTGGTGTATGAAAACATGTTGATGTAGCTTCAGTTTCTGGGAATGAATGAGATGTATTTCCCCATGAAAAGACATGGTTCGAAAAATCAAGGCTGGAGTCTCGAAAAGCGCTCTTTTCGCCAACACCCTAGAAAAGGGTTCTTGGAAAGAAATACCAAAGGAGCCCGAGAATTGGCGTATTTACGTTTATGCCATAGGCCTTGGTCTTGGGGATCCATTTCCTTTCAGTTCGCTAGATCTGTTGTTCTTCATATGTTTCCACATCAAGGGTTAACTCTTTTATATACATATATATATGCTTTTCTACTTCTTAAGGATTTTTTTTTCTTATATTGCTTTTGCTGTTTGCTTGAATTAGTTAGTTATTGCTCTTTATGATGCTTTGAGTAATTGTCCTGGTTGAAATCTTCAGATGCCCATTGTAGGGTTTTGATTGATGTTATATTTTTTTTGTGATTTCATGGCCCTACCTTTACTTTATTTACTTGGTCTATGCATGTTTCAAATACTTCTATTTCCCATATCATGCTTGTGCCGTTAGCTCATGGCTCACTTTGGTGGCTTGAATCCATAACCATTATCCTTAGGCTTAAGTTAAAAATGGAATTGAGCTATGTGGGATTTTGCAGAGTATTTATTATTGAAGAAATATGTCTCATCGCAAGTTTGAGCACCCAAGGCATGGCTCATTGGGGTTTCTCCCAAGGAAAAGGGCCTCCCGCCACAGAGGAAAAGGTTTTTTTTTTTTCTCTTATTCCCTTTAAATTGTTTATAGTTAGAAACTATTTATGTTTATTTAATAGTAATATTGTTGGATCACCCTATTGTTTAAATTCATTATTGCATCTTAAGTAATCATACTGATATTGAATTAACTGTCTCTGTTGAACCCTGTTTGGTTTAATAGTTTGTGTTTTAATTTGGTACTAATCCCTGAGGTTGTAATTGCTAATACCATCCCCTTTATTATCATGTTCATCATGTGAATTTAATTGGCTGACATGTTTAGTTTGTCATACATTGGCATGATCAAACGTATCTGAATTCCTGCTATGATTGTGTTTAATTAAAATTTGCTTCTAATTTCTGTTGCATGTTTTATGGTTGTTCAGTGAAGGCTTTCCCAAGAGACGATCCTACAAAGCCTTGCAGATTAACTGCATTCTTAGGATATAAGGCTGGAATGACCCATATTGTGAGGGAAGTTGAAAAGCCTGGATCAAGTACGTTTTTGTTTCTATGACTCATGATTGGTTAATTGCGAATTAGTAGATAGACTGTTGCTGATGTACCTGGTTTAAGAAATAGTACACCATTTGCTTTTTACGCGCTTCCTTGCATGATCTATTTCCTCCATGTTTAGGTGGATAGCTTAATGTATTTATGTTCTTTTCTTCCAGAGCTTCACAAGAAGGAGACATGTGAAGCTGTTACTATCATTGAGACGCCACCCATGGTTGTTGTTGGAGCTGTTGGATATGTCAAAACACCCCGTGGACTTCGAACTTTGGGCACTGTGTGGGCTCAGCATTTGAGTGAAGAGGTGAAACGAAGGTTCTATAAGCACTGGTGCAAGTCTAAGAAGAAGGCTTTCACTAAGTATTCAAGGAAGTTTGAAACTGAAGATGGTAAAAAAGACATTCAGTTGCAGCTGGAAAAATTGAAAAAATATTGTACTGTAATTCGTGTTTTGGCCCACACCCAGGTATTTCCCCTTGAAACATTTCTATATTTGTAACTATGTTTTAGTCCTTCCAATTCTTGATAATTGAATGCTTTAAGTAATATGTTTTCTGACTTCTTTGATTTCTTCCATTGTGTGTTTCTGTAGATAAGAAAAATGAAGGGTTTGAAGCAGAAGAAGGCCCACTTAATGGAGATTCAAGTCAATGGAGGAACTGTTGCTCAGAAAGTTGACTTTGCTTACAGTTTCTTTGAGAAACATATTCCAGTTGATGCTGTGTTCCAGAAAGATGAGATGATTGATATTATTGGGGTGACCAAAGGTAAAGGGTACGAGGGTGTGGTGACCAGATGGGGTGTCACACGTCTCCCACGTAAGACTCATCGTGGTCTTCGCAAGGTTGCTTGTATCGGTGCATGGCATCCAGCTAGGGTTTCGTTTACTGTTGCCAGGGCTGGGCAAAATGGCTATCATCACCGCACCGAGATGAATAAGAAAATCTACAAGCTTGGGAAGGCTGGCCATGAGTCACATTCTGCCATGACTGACTATGACAGGTTAGCCCAACTGTCCCTTCCCTAGCTTGCTGTTCATATTTTAAGGTAATTATTGCAACTGAGGCAAGTTTAATTGTTATTTGCCTTTTCTCCTATTTTCAGGACTGAGAAGGACATTACCCCAATGGGTGGATTCCCCCATTATGGAGTGGTAAAAGAGGATTATTTGCTGATCAAAGGCTGTTGTGTTGGGCCAAAGAAACGGGTTGTGACGTTGAGGCAGTCCCTGTTGCGTCAAACTTCCAGGGTTGCTCTTGAGGAGATCAAGCTGAAGTTCATTGATACATCATCTAAGTTTGGACATGGTCGCTTCCAGACAACACAGGAAAAGGCCAAGTTCTACGGGAAGCTCAAGGCTTGACATGCTATTTTAAGGAGGGATTGTTTTTTTCTTTTTGCCTTTCATCTTTTGGTACAATATTTTAGTTATTTTCTGATTGCCCTCAATTTCCAATATTGTTTGACATGGTTCCGACTTAATATTGTAGTTTTTTACCATGATTTTGACGATAATTTTCTTTTATTATCATCAATTTTGTGCCCAAATTTCTTTCGGTTTTTAGCTTTTTCACTGAATCCATTCTTCGATTCATGATGAACTCGCGGCCCATCTGACTGTTTATGTGTATATAAGTGCTTTCTCCTTCTTGTTGGAAGCTTGAAATTCATATAAAATAAATTTGATTCATAGATGAAATGCGTAAACTAATGAGGGTTTATGGTTTTTCTATTTATTTGGGAAAGGAAGATTCATACCCAAAATCATACGCGTTAGTTACATACCCGAGTGTCATTCTTTTTTCTTATTTTCCTTGTGCATTTTTGCGCAGTCATCCAAAAAAAGGAAATTTTTGTGGTGTTTGTTCTACGATCGTTGTTGATAATAAAAGCTTTTGTCATAAGTTTCATTAGGTGGGTAGTAGCATGATTTCATGTGAAAATTCAATTGCAAATCAACATAAACAAGGATAATCCATTATCCTTTTAAATCTGTATCTGATTCGGCCATGGCATCATTTCTACACGCGCAGCAAGAGAGAGAAACAGAGGGAAGGAGGCACATGGAAACAAGTGGGAGTTCAATGGTGAATAAGGCCAAATGAAAGAAAAAAAAAAAAGCAAAGCTTTGACTGAGTAGTGTGATAAAGATTAAAGAAGTGAATCATAACTATTAAACAACAGTCTGCGCTAGATATGGGAGTGTTGATACATGGAATATAATCTTTGCTTTAGTTTATTTTTTGCTTACAAGACTCAAAAAAAAAAAAAATCTTCTTGTTGGAAAAGGAAAAGGTTGCTTGTGTCAGTGTCAGGGACTTGGTTGTCAAAAAGAAGAGAAAAAAAGATAAAGGAGAGAAATTTATGCTTGCTATCTGTTCTTTTGTTTTTCAACATCTGCTGTAGTGTGCTTTCCTATCAGTCTCCTCTTTTACAAATGTCTTACATGGACATGGGAAACAAACAATTATCTTTTCTTAAAATGACCTTTGTGCATGAATTGTATTTGTTTAACTCAGTCAACATTGAATACTAAAAGCATACATACACATTTCATGTAATTGAATCAATTTTTATCTACAAATCCAGGCAGGAAAACATGGTGATTCTTGCTCTGATAAAGTTCATTTTTCTAGTACTTCGGAATGGATATTTGTTCCCCATTACCCTCTCTTCCCTAACAACTAGTCGAATGATATGAAAACTCAGTGTTACATAAATTTGTTTCTTTCTACGAATGTGATACAAGATGATAAGTTAGCTTAAATTCAAAACTTTAGGAATTTGATTTATTTTCAGACAGGTCTAGATAGGCTTTCACATCATTCTCAGACATTTTGATTCTCTTGTTGACAAAGAGTCTTTAACTCAATGCATCTCAGGTTAAAGAACCTCTTTCTTTCTCAAGGGTCCTTTTCATAACTTACGCTGTAATTATTGCCTTTTTTTTTCTTTTTATGGAAACCCTTGTCTGAGAGCGCGGGAAAGAGAAAGATAGAGAGCAACGTTGGTCTGTTCAAGAAAGAAAACTAATAGCAGTACTACAAGTTTTAAGATAGGATTGGATTCTTCCATTTTTATTGTTAAAACTATGAAAAACTTGCAAATAATAGAGCTATATTGTGGCTTTAGTGTTTCTGACAAAAGTAATGGGGCATATGGGTTCCTCCCCACCAGGTTACTTTAAGAAAATATGAGGAATAATTGTGGTCTACTACATCACCCCCATTTCTAGCTCTACCCTTTTTGCCACAGACTATTTTCTTTCTTCTCTTGAATCATGACATTTCTGGTATTGCATAGCTGTAAGGTATCCCAACATTAGTTCTCTCTTTCTCATCTCTTTTCTCTTAAATATTCAATTCTATTTATTATTGTTTTTGTGTTTGCTTTGATCACATGCCTATTCATTCCCTAAGCTATTTAAAATCTTATACTACAACATATAGTTTAACCTTTCAGCAGCCTTTGGTTAATTATTTCAGTCTTCGATATTCTCTAGCAGCTTTATGTTTTATTTTGTTTTCTTTGGTTTAGTTGGAGATCATGTGAGATTTCTCCATCTTTCCCATGATTACACACCTGAATAGGTCAGACATTAATGATACCTAGAAAACCTTTAAAACCTTTAATCTAGAAGGTTTTGCCTACCTCATGTATTCCCTCTAATATTTATGCACTAATTCTTAATGATAGTTATAATCATGATCTTTCATGTGAAAATTTGCTGCAATAGTGAGTGGAAATAATTGTATCTTCGAGTTTTTTACCACGGAAATGCAGTTAATAATTATAATTATATTGGAGCAGTTGAGCAATAACAACTTGATATCATCCCTGTTAAAACCCAGAATTAAATTCAGAATTCCCACCTGAATATGTAAATTCAAGAATTAAAAAGTGACAACTTTTGAAAAGAAACCAATAGACCACTCTTTTTATTTCGGCTCTCCAGACAGGAAGGCCCATGCTTTTGATTCCTTTAGTTTTGCTTCTTCAGACACGATATAGTATTCATTAAGTTAGGCATCGGGATCTTTGTCTTTACATTAATTTTCAATTGGCAATAAAAGCTATCTGCACTGAGTTTGCTTTCTTTAAATAATTCATTGAGAAGTGTGGGTGTCTTGTTTTTCCAGGGCAGTTGAGCTATAGGATCCAAGGACTAAGATCACGTTTGCTTCTAGTTCCCAGGACCAAATTTCAAGGCTTCATAGCTTCTTTTAACAACAGGTTGGTTTATTACATCCCTTCATGGCATGACAATTCACTTGCCACACTGCACAAACGCCGGAATAGGATCACCGGAGAGTCACTGAAAATCTGCTGTTTTTTCTCTTGGTAAGTATTGATAAGTTTGTTTTCATTTGTAATGATACCAGCGGCATTCCAGTCACTGCTGCTGAAGTATTTAGAATTAGGTGATATGTGCTGTGGAACTTTGGGTCAATGTCCTTTGTTCAGTTTTTCATCATACATCTATGATTTCTTCCTAGTTCAGTGATATCGATCGCAAGGTTGATAATCATCAAGAAGTCAGTTTTAGAGCTCTGGTCTGTGATATCAACAGTACTAAGTTATTTACTCTTGGATTATATTGAACTAATATTGAACTTCCTGAATGTGTTCATTCAGCCATCTTTCTTAAGTGAAGAAACCACAATAGTCAACTGGAACTTGATTCTGTACCACCCCTTATTTTGGGCCTTTGTTTCTATGGCAGCCTGAAAATGCCATTCCCATCTCTGGCTTTTTTTTTTTTTTTTTCAAACAGAAAGGCTGAAATCACCCGAAAACAAGTTTGTTTCTTTTCTTTTCTTGGAGTCCTGGATTTCTTTTCCTTCTCATAGACTTGAAAATAATTTTTATCTTGTCCTATGCTAAAATTTTTCTTAATACCTTTTTGCCTAGTCCATGTGCTATGATTACTTTGGAGAATTTTGAAGAAACTACATTACTATCATATTTTCATTCATGATTAGTTATCTTACAAATGTCAATAATGGTAATAACTCATCAAAATAAGTAATTTGTGCCCTGTTAGTCAAAAGGTCAAATTTGTGGGTGAGCTATTGACCTGATTATATGGTTTCAGGAGGCCCTTTTTTTTTGTCTTTCATAATTATTGCCATTGTTTGTGGCCTCTTTAGACCCAGGGAATCTGACCCTTCCCCAGACCTCTCGCATAGCGAGAGTTTTACGCAGCTGCTTTTTATTTTTTATTTTTAAATAGATGTGTACAAGGTTTGCTGAAAAAATTACTTGAGCATTTCATGGCAGATGTCATTGGCAACACCCTTTCCTCTTGTTAATTCATCACATATTACCAATTTTGCCATGTCACTGTTGTTCCTTGTGCTAAATGCATTTTCTCATGAAATCACTACATTGAAAATTTGTCATAGGAGACATTTTGCCATTGAAATATGTTTTTCATTAATGTTCCCACCTACCTGGATTAAAAAATTTGTCCATTTTCTCTGTATTAGAATTTTTATGATATCCTTTGTCAATTTCTTTTTCAGAGACTATGACAACTCAAGAATGAGGAATGGCATTAATTTTCTGAGAAGAAAAACCAGCTGCTACGCCTAAATCTGCTGTAAGCATATTTTGATCATTCACAAGTTCGAGAAAGAACTATGAATGAGTTTGGTGCTGAAAGATCAAGTCCATGGAACATATACACAGGTTCGGATCCGAGTCCATCTCAAACAGTAGTTGATAAGGAAACTCCGGGGAAAAGCTTCGGAACATCCATGAATGCCATTTCTTTTGGCTTTGTTGCTACAGCCATCTTGATATCAATGTTCCTTATCATGGCCATCTTTGAACACCTTTTTCGTCCAAATCCTGCTTTTTCTTCACCTGATCAAGTTACGGATGGTGCTCTAGCATCTGGAGAAGTTGAAAAACTTGGGAATCCACAAAGAGTAAGTTACTATATCTTCAGGCTCTTATGTTAACCCTATAATATCTGTGAATGAAGATCATCCAAATCAAAAGTCAGCAGGAGGTTAAATATAAAACATATTTCCATTTCTGGAATATGCTTGTTTCAATCAATCGTGGAACTGACCTTTGTTGTATATATGTTCCGATGGATGGCAGGAATCAACATCATATGCATCTGATTTCTCAGTAGTGATGCCAGGAGAGCAATATCCTACCTATATTGCTCAACCTGCTCCCCTACCTTGCCCAAGGGAAGGCATCTATTGGCCCCCCCATGAACATAATTTTGTATTTCCTTAAGTGTACAAATGCACAAAGCATCATCGAGGATGCATGTAATTTATCAACAATCAACCTTCCTCTTTTCTATAATCCATTATCCAATGAAATATTGCATCTTGAAGCTGGTTTGCCCTCATTTTTTTAAACAGAGGGATTACCCTCATGAACACAGCAACTTGACAAATTGATATTAGAAACAAAGAAAAAAAATTATATATAGTACAAGATAAAAATTTGTAAGTAATGAATACAATGATATAACCACCACCCCAAATCCAACACATCCAAACATATCTCTTCAGACTTCTTATGCGTCAACTTCCCAGTCCTTTTCTTTTGGGATTTTCTGATCTTCAGAAAATTTTTCCTAATTATATTTGGCAAGGGAAAAAAAGGGTGATAAGTGGTCAAAAAATATGCTAGTGCTCCTCTATGCCTTCTTCATCAGGTAATATTGCAGTCAATAAAGAATACTTAACCCGGAGAGAGATCCTTCCCCTCTCAACAAGTAATCTTGCCCCAGAAACGACCCAATATCCAGGAATTTCTTGTGGCCCTCTTGTCAGCTCTGTTGTATCAACGAATTTCAAAAGCTTGGGGGCTTGAACAGGAACAGGAGGGCCTCCAGGATAAACAGCAGAGTTTATATTCACATCAACTGGCCTGGGAGGTGGCTTCTGAACTGTAGTGAAGTGATGACTGATTAGTGTGGATATGAGTCCAGACTTAGGGGCCAACACAGGCGATCCATCCCATTCTGGATGCTTAACAGACATTGCCCCCACGACAGTTGAGAAGCGTAGTCGTAAAAAGAGAATATTTTTAAAACCATGATTCTCAACCTGCAATCGGGCTCCAGTTACTATGGAAAGGTCCTCATCAGACTCAACAGGAGCAGTGCATACGTGAGAGTAGTTCTTCCAATAAACTTTCTCATAGTATTTACGATCATGAGACTCTTGGCAGAAGTTCCCATTTGGATCATCTACAAGTTGGAAAATTTTTGGAAGGGAGGAAAGGTGCTGCATGTGGATGGCTAAGCGGTTGCTTCGTCTACCTTCTAGATATAGTCGGAGGCCAGTCACTGGCCTCTTACCCACATCAACCTGTCATGAAATTATATAAAGTAGAAATTAGCTATAGTTCCTTTCTTTTGATATGAACAAACACTTAGCCAGAAAAGGCTACAGCGTCAATGATCCTAGAGTTACTATCGGTTTCCAACTTCATATCCAGACTATGAAACAAAGTTGAATAGTGCTCTCTTTGGGAGACCTAAAGAAGATGAAGTCTTGGATAAACTGTTACTGATATGAGTTCCACCAGAAGCATTTTCTTTGATATAACTATAGATAAATCTTGTCTAATTACAAAATGCTATTTCCTTGTTAACAATTAACATACAATCATCATGGCACAGATTTCTTTTACTTTAAAATGCTGAGACTTTAGTGATCATCTATAATCCAACACCAGCATATCGACATGTTATCAAGTTTGTCTAGCCAAAAAGGCAACAAGAACTACTCAACACATACATGGATGAAACCTACATAGTCAAACACTTGATGCATCCTACAAAAAGCTAGAAAGTTTTTAATTTAACAAAATTCTTTACCAGAGTAGTGTTCACAAAAAGCTTGGGCCCCATGAAGCTGAATTGTAAAGATGCAGTGCTTTGTTGCTTTCGTTGTGGACCAAGAGGAAGTTCATTGAAAACTGGTGCCCACTGTCTTGGAAGCTGAAATTCCAAAAACTGGTGGAGTTCTTCAATCGGTGGTTTATCTGTAAGAGCAATAGCTTATGGATGAAACATGTGTAGACTGTTTGCAATATAAATAAAGAAGTACCATTTGCAGCGGTAACCAAAAATGAAGGAAAATAAAGTCCAATTGCATTGTTTCATGACACATCAAATGAAACAATAGAAAGACCGATCAATTATTCTATTCCAAATATCTCTCTCTTAGTTCAACCGTTCAAGCACAGCTAGTTAAGGATTCCATGATAACAAAAGTGATCCAAGATCACATCTTATTGATGCAGTGTGCTACTCACTGACAACTTATGGTCATTTAATAAAGGTTTTAACCAAAATAAGCTCATAACTCTTGGGTTTGATTGCCTTAGAATTACATAGCAATAAGATGGTTAATGAATTTATGATATCTTATATTTGACATATTGTCAGAATATTTTGAAGAAACAAAAACCTGAGGCACACTTCTTCCAGAAAATACTAAATGCATTCCAAATTTAAAAAAAAAAAAGTGAGACACGATAATTCAAATTAGCAGCAGAAAACCATAATGCATTAGATGGACAGACAGAAATACAGGTCTTGCTTACATCGCAAATACAGATTTATGGCATGGCTCAGAAATCCACTACCCTGGACTCCATTCAACAGAGAAGTAATTGGGATAAAGGACATTGAGATCACATCAGGCTCTGACTGAACTGTTTGTAACCAGTCATTATGAGATAGGTTTCTATTATCACTTCCACCTCTCCTTTTGTAAATGCTTACAATATCCTGCAATTTTTAGTTAATTATTAACAAAATTGATATTGGGAAAAAAATTTAAACCTTTATCAAGGGACCTTAACTAACAAGCTAACAAGATCATATAAAAGTCAGAACACAAACCTCTTTATGTGCATATGAACTTGATGGACTATTATTTGCAAATGTCAGCTGCTGCTCCCTGATTTCAAACTGAAACAGAAATGATTAAATAAGGCACCTTAGAAGATATCGCAAATTATGCCAATGGTTCACTTATAAGGATTATTGACAGACAAATTAAACCTAATAACAAATTTAAAACAAAAAAAAAATCACCATCAAAGATGGAAGCAGATCAGAAATATGCAGATGACAAGCCATAATTTCTTTATTCAATAGATTATTAATCTCTACTAACAAAGGCAAGCAATTAAAGCATAGAGGGTCAAAGTAATAAAATTAAAAATAAAATTGTCAACCTACTTGAAAGACCTAGAATACAACACTATCCTCATCAAACAGTGGCAAAGCAAAAACAATTACAAATCCAGATCCTGGTCTAAAACGTAAACAGTTTAAACAGTACAGACTTTTCATATTCTCTGGCAACTATTTAACTGGTATCTCACTAGCAATCATGTAATACCAATGTGATACGGGGTTGTAGTGTTAGTATGTTAAGAAAGAGAGAAACTCTCCCTTTTGAAAGTACTTCTCTAAACAAATTTTGAAGCCAATACACAACAACCAGCAACAACTTCCACAATAATACCCTGCTTCCCAGGTCTCTCATGGAGACTGTACCCAGTTGTAAAAGAATATTGATTTCATTCCATCCAAAGGAGAAGCATGATTTATCAAGATACACAACTACAGATTTGAAGAATATCATTGACAGTCTAGGGCAAACCTTGTCACTCTCAAAAACTTGCTCAGACCCCATACTATAATGTCCATTGGCATCTAAAAACCTCTTATCAGCCATATCCTTCAATCTTTTCTGGATATCAGCAGGTTGAAGAGTCGAGGAATGCTGCTGTTTTATGTAAATAACATCCTTCCCTCCCATCTTCACACCAACAATAATATGAGTGCCGTAAGTGTAAATAAACCTGGGATGCCACCAAAATTATATAAGAGACCTCAAATAGTATACAGAAGAAAGTAAGAACATTAAATAAAACAGGCAATAGACATCAGAAGATTTTATACCCAAACACCACAAAACAGCATTCTACTTATTTTCATCAAGAATATACAGGCCAAACCAGTATAAAAGAAACTAGAAAGTTGATCGTTGAATTGTTCTCCATGTGATGGCAAAATTCAAAGAGAGGTAGAGAGAAATAAGCATGGGATGAAGCCCAATTCATCAAATAAGGAAGAAAACGCCTCCTAAACCTGGTCTTAATTAAGAACTCCATCACCAGAATTCAAAGATAAAATTTGAGTAGAAATTCACCTTGCCAATGCTGCAGGTTCCCATGTTGATGGGACTGCTTTCTTGACATGATCTCGTAGCACCATTTGAGGTTTCTCCACCGCAACTGAGTAGAGGGTGATGAACACCCCATCAAAAGCAAGTGTCTTGGTATTGGCAGCATCTTTTTTCCAACAACCAGAGAATTCAAACATGTAATTGAAGAGGCCGGAAGGTATTTTTCCAGTCAAAGATATTTCTTGGTTGAACTGCTCCGACATCTGGAGAAAATAAAAGAAAAGAAATGAGAAAAAGCAGACTCTCAAGACAGACTAAAAAAATGTATAAATGGAACCAAATCGCAACATGACTAGCATTTCTCATATATCTTCTAGAGGATTTGACTCATGCCACAGCAATTGAAATACTAATACATATGGATATTGATAATATCAGCTAATAAGCAGGTAGGGTGTAATTTTTACATCCGAACAGACTACTTTTGTGAGAAGAAAAACATAAAAACCAAATTATTGATACGATAGCATTGAACAAACAATAAACTATTAAACTATTACCTGTTGGAAGGAGAGAACATCAGACCTGAATCGAGTACGCTCCCCTTTATCACATTTTATTGACTTGGACACGTTGGGTATGGAAATTCCACCAGGCAAAACAATCTCACGGCCTCCATCTTCATCAATCTCAATAAGACATGGATCTTTTGAATCTCCTTTACAGTACTTCAGCCTAAGATCCATTCCGACATCATATCCACATCCAATGGACCGAATGGCAATCTCAGCCGCCTTTGGAGCTAGAACCTTAAGCGCCATTGCTCAGTGCATCACTCTTTTTCAACAAAATTGAAACCAAATTCTACACTTGATTCAATCATTCAAAATAAACAAACTTTAGTCCAAGTAAAGCAACAATTTTTTTCAATCATTTCCATAAATAAACCTAACCCAAATTCTACAAATAGCTGAACTTGTAAAAACCTAACAAAAACCATCGTCTAAAAGCATGTTTTACCAAAACAGAGCAGAGCATAAGTCTTTAAATAGCTCAAAATTTCAAATATATATCAATTGAAAGCAAATTTCATTTTTTCCAACAAACAAGCAGAGCTAAAACGAATTTAGCTCAAGTTAACAACATTCAGAGCCCAAATATAGTTCAAATTGAGCAAAGATCCCTAAATTCATGAAAAGAAAAGATCCCAAAACTGCAAATAGACTCAAATAAATAAGTTAGCTCAGATTAGACAAAAAAAATTCGCACATTTTACGCAGGCCAAGAACTATAGTGGAAAACTTTGGTGGGAGTTTTTTGAGCAGATTTTGAAGCTCAAACAACCAATCAAAGTGAAGCTCACGCAATTTGAAGCCCAAATGTCAGTCCCTTTGTTCGATTTCGAGGTTTATCCAAACTGCGAGGTTTTAACGATGGGAAATTTAAAGAACAAAACCTAAACGAAGAAAAAAAAAAGTGGTTCTTTGATGGAGAAAATTTGGAGAGTGAAGAAATGTAAATAAAATAATAAATGAAATTTAACGAAAAAGAGAAACCCCTAGAAAGGGAAGGGTTGAGAGAGACGCAAGTAATAAAAATGGGGTTTGACTGGAATGAGAGATTCTATTGACACGTGAGTCAGACTCAGACTTTAACTGCGAGTTTTCATCAAAGTGGCGCTTTCAACGCTGAGGTTATATTAACTTCACCGTCTGTTATACAAGTTCTTTGCACCGCCAATCTCGTTCCATTAAATTTCTTACATTATTTATTTTACTATAATAATCCTTAAATTATAGTAGTAATTATTAATTAATCAAGCAAGTTGGTTTTTTTATTATTATTACCTCTAATGTTATAATTAATTACTTAAAATGACAGGAAAACATTAAAAATATTAATGTTTCTCAATGTAATTGTGGTCTATCATTTCCTTTTTTATTGAACCACAAAATATCCTTAAAGTAAGTTTTAACTTGGAAGTTCATATTTGGCTTAGAATAAATTATGAATTAATATTCACCATTGGATATAATCTTAAACTTTGACGGAAAATAATTATATTTGTATATTCAATTATATATAATCAGATTATAACTTATACGATACATAAAATAATTTTATTTATTTAATGTGAATATATATACAAATTATTATTTTTAAATTATATTCAAAATTTTAAAACTCATAACATATATAAAATTTATATATATTGATTTTTCATTAAAAAATACATTTTCTAAAAATAACAAGAAAAAAATTATGTTTTTTCTTTGAATATTTTTGTTTACAATAATATTTATACATATTTAAGATTATATCAAATAAAAATAAATTATATATTTCTTGAAAAATAAAAAAATATATTATTGAACGATAAATTAAATAATAAAATACGCATTAACATACTTTCACTTTAGTAATTTTGACTAAATTATTATATAAAATATGAAAAATATTAAAAAAATATGTGAAAAAAGAAAAATAAATTAAAAATATTATTCTGTTCATAAGAATAAAACTATAATAAAAATAAAATATATCTTGAAAAATAGTTATAAGCAAAAAAAAAAAAAAATTACAATAGCAATAGAATATAACTTGAAAAAAAGTTACTAAAAGAATAAAAAAAAATTTGATGTATAACACATTACATTTATAGTCTTAAATTTGAAGAAAATTATTTAATGGCAATTAGGATAAAATAGATAATTTTTAAATTAATTTTTTAAAATTTAAAATAGATATAATAAGTGATAAAGATAATATTAATTTTTTTTTCATTTATTTGAAGTATAAATTTGATACTTAGAGTTTAAATAAATATAATCATTTTGATGATCTTATTATTTAAATATTTAAGATGAAAATTTTTGAATTTTCAAAATTTTCATAAAATTATTTGAATTTTTAATGTCTTGTGTAAATTTTTTAAATCAAAATAAAAAAGATTGTTAAAAGATTTGAATAAATTTAATCTTTATAATTTTTAAATATGTTCGAAAGATTTTGATAATTAAATAATTTTTAAATAAGGTTATTTGGTAAACAACTTAAATTATTTATTAAAAAAATAAAATTTATATTTCATATTTTTAATTTTAAAAAATATATATCTAAATTGATTTGATTTTCAATTATAATTTGAATAATTTTGATATTTGAATAAATTCAAAATTATCTAATTCATAATTAAAAAAATTATCTTATGTGTTATTTAAAAAATTTGTCTATATAAACATCCATGTGATAAACTTGTTTATATATATTGTTATAATATATATATATATATATTAGATTTATAAATTAATAAAATTTAATGTTTAGTTTAATTGATATTTATAGTTATTTTTAATATGTGATTCAATAATTTTAAAATTTTAAAATTATATTTTTTATTAAAAAACTTTAATATAAATTTTCTCTTTATTTTTATATTACATATTTTTTATATTAAAAAACATAATCTACTATAAATGCGTGTTTTTCTTTGCGTTTCTATTGCATTAAATTTAGAGAAAGGATTAATTTTAATTCTTAAACTAAATTAAGTTGTATTGACCTAAATTTGGATTGGTGTTTCGATTATGCCGTCTTGCTTAGAGTATCTGCCCTTTTATTACGTAAGAAATTAGTTGCCCAAATAAATAAAGCTTCAATGACGGAAGGAAACCCAATAGTTTCCTGCCACGTCATAATAAGATTTAGGCTGGGGGCCCCAACAAGATACTAAAGCTAAGTCACTGAATATGCCACGCAAGCACTTTCGGATCAGATGGATGCTCTCCATAGATGACACGTGTCATAGGCTTATATATCAGAGTGAACAGTTAGGGGTATATCGGTAATTGGATGCAAGAAACGAAAACCGTTCAATATTTTTTAACAACCACAGATTACGTTATGAATTTATCTAAAAAAGCGTTATTCTGTTTTCAAATTTTTTTCTTTTAACTTTCGGAATCTTTCAGAGTTCTCTTTTTGCTCTGCTTCAATCTCAGAAATATTCTTTGGAATTGTCCTTTTAAAAAAATTTATTTAATTTTAATGAAATTTACTCGATAGATTTCGAAGGAAGCCATATTTGAATAAGTCGGTGACTCGAAGCGGCCTCAGAGTTGAGTCTCAGAGTTGAGTCCGTAAGTTTTAATGATGCTTTGGAATGATTTGATTTATTGAATTTATTTTCGATTGATTAATTTGTATATTCCTTTAATTTAAGATTATTTTGTTATTTACTTAATTTATATCATTATAATTGCAGATTTTAGAACCTGAAATTTCGATTATTTCAAAAACCAGAACTTTTGTGATTATAATTTATTCCATTAATAAGCTTTTATTTTTATATTAAATTTAATCTTTTTTTTAGTAAAATTAATTTTCATTATACCAACAGAAGATTGGGAGGAAAAGGCTAGAACACAGCTCAGGCATACGGACACGAGGTTGACCGGCAAAGACCAGTAATCACCGAGCCGAACCCGGTGTTTAGGCGAATCAAATGACGGCGAGCGAAACGATTGGTGGCGATGAAGGGATGGCTTCATCGCCGAGAAGTAGGGTGAAGTTTCTATGCAGCTATGGCGGGAAAATATTGCCGAGGCCAGGCGACGCCAACCTCAAGTACGTTGGAGGAGAGACTCGTGTGGTGGCGGTCCCTCGGGATATCAAATTTACAGGTTTACCCTCGTTTCCTCCTTACTAAGCTTTATTACCAAAGGTTATGGCGTTTCAATAAGCTTTTTTTTTTTTAAGTGACATTGTCCCCATGCATGACAGAATTAATGAAGAAGCTAAACAGTATGGTTGACGGGGACATGATTTTGAGATACCAGGTTATCCCTGAGGAACTTGATGCCTTGGTAACTGTGAAATCCGATGAGGATCTGAAACACATGGTTGATGAGTACGATCGTCTTGAAGGTGAAGGGACTCCAAAACTACGTGCTTTCTTGTTTCCCTCGAGTCCAGTCGTGGTTGAGAACCAAATGAACCCTGTTGATCCTTATATAGAAGCCGTCAATGGCATAACTCGTCCAAGTTCAAATAATAGTAGTGGTAGGCTCACCCCTGTCAATGGAAACCGCCCCAACTTCAGCGTCTCTGCTTGCTCTTCCCCGGCTTCTCCTGATGATGGCAGAATTATGGATAATTCTTTGCATCTGGAGCCACCATTGTTGAATAATGGATACCGTCATAACAGACCCACCTTAGCTAAAGTCCAGAGTTCTCCTAGCCTTTACAGCCTTAGCACCCTCCATCCCCAAAGCAACAACAACAACCATAGCAATTGCCAAGTTTACCAGCCACATAATTTTTACCACCAAAATCACCAGCAGCTACAGCTTTACAGCGTTCAATTTCCAAAACCACCCCTAGAATTTCGGGCTGAGAAGCCACCAGGGCCACACGACTTTGGGAGGGGCCCTATGGGGCACGGTCATGTTCCAATAAACCATGTCTACTCCATAGGCAGACAAAATGTGGGGAATGGATACGGCAGGTGTGATTGCTGCTGCGATGAGTGCTTGGCTTATGCAAGTGGAGGGCTTATTAGGAGAAGTAGCCTTCCCACGAGTGGAAGGCTTGATAAGCCAGACAGTCCCGGGAACCGTATGTGGGAATAAAGCAATGGCATCGAAATCGAATACTATACTTTTCATCTGACTGAAGAAGTGAAAGATGGGTATATAATTTTTTTTTTCTTTTCTTTTGGTTGGATTGGTGAAATTTTTTCTTTACTGGTGTTGATTTTCCTTTTCCTTTTACCCTGACTTGATTTTTTTTTTTTTAATTTTTGTTAATGTACATTGCCATGTTGAATTATTAAACAACATTTATGGATATTATATTGCGAAGATGTTATGTAAACATATTTACAGAAATGACGAAGTTGAAGGAATGAGTTTCTATGTTCCATCTTTTTTTTTCTTTGTTAGGAGAAAAAGGTTTGTCCCAGAGTCTAAATGAAAAACTGTGCTGAAATTTGGAATTCCGAGGCATTTTAAAAAAAGTTTGTGCTTATTTTAATTGCTGTCCTGTGGTGGATAAGTTAATTTCCTTTTTTAACTGAGGTGAATTAGGTAGGCTTCTTCGACGTGGAAGCACAATGTTTAAAATCTCTGAAATATACAGAAACTGGGCAAATGATTATCTGGGTTCATTTATAATTATGGTCGGTGAATTAGGTATTCCGTTGTTAATTGTAGCTAATTATTACGTTCTTTTATAATTATACTTTGATGATAATCCAACGATAAATCATTGATAATTACTGATGAAAATATTTCATTGAAAAATTTTATCCGTGATATTTTAATTTTTAGTAATGCAATGTATACTTTTGGGGTGACAACTTTCTGACGGATTAGTAAGATTCTTTTACTTCTCTGTCGTTGGAGATAATTTTTAAGTGTTAACAATTCGTCGATTTGATTTAATTAATTTTTATTTAATAAATAATTAAATTGGTTAAAAATTTTTAAATAATTGATCACAATAAAATTGATCAAAATTAATTTAATTAAATAATTAAATTTTTTATTTTTTTATTATGAATAATTATTTAATCATAAATTTAATTTAATAAAATTTAAACTAAAATATCATTCAAATAAAATTATTAAAAGATTTAATAATTTTAACAATATTTTATAAAAAAATACTTATATCAATTTTTTTATCTTTTATTAAAAAATTAATTTTAAAAATAAAAAATTAATCAAATTAATTAATTTAATCAATTTAAAAAATTAATTATAATCAAAATCGAATAATCCAATCCAATTCAAATAAATTCACTTGATTGACCTAATCACTTCAGTCCAACTTTTACTCAATCCTAATAATTTCAGTCAGTCTAAGAGCCAGTAATACATGAAACATTGTACGATCTCTACTGAAGTAATCCACGGTATTTCAATGCTAATCTAGGCATTTGTTGCGAATTGCTTGTTCCCCATCCGGATATCTCGCTGGTAGAATCCTTCCAGCCAGTTGAATCGTTCAACTATCCCGTGCTTCTTCGAGATCCCAAGAGCACGTCCCCAGTAGCATTGGAATTTCCATCCGAATCAAGTGCGGTTCCAACATTGAATATCTTGATAGGAGGAGCGACATGCTCTGCTTCTTCAAGGTTCTGAATCACAGTACCTTTTCTCATATGTCACAAGGCAAACTTGGATTTTACTGTAAAATTATAAAGGTTAAAAGAAATTGACTGACGAACAAAGCTGAGTTGTAACATGAAGAGTTTTCAGCACAGGGTAAAATTACATACATTCTCACGATTTTAATCTCACTAAAACCTCCCACAAAGGGGATCACAAAAAAATATACATGGAAAGCTATAGTAGTAATTGTCTTCATAATGAACACAAAAACAGCTCCACCAGCAATCAAAGCCTCTCGGGTCTCCTCTTTCGTTCCAATGACTGTTTTCAAGCACCCTTTTTCTTACTGAACCATGACAGAAGACGGGGTAAGGGGTATTTTTTACACATTTTCGTACCAATCAAATGGCGTAGGATGGCTAGTTGAAGCAGAAGAAACTTGGAATAGTTGCTATATTTTTTACACATTTTCATACCAAGCGTATGGCGTGGGATGGCTAGTTGAAGCAGAAGAAACTTGGAATAGTTGCTAAGTGTGCAGGGCCATGAATAAATTCTGCTTACGTGCATGCTCTGGAATAAGTTTCTTGACAACTTCAGGCGGGACACCGGAGAGCTCTGTCAATTAAGGGGAAAAGGAGGAGCAAGAAAGTGAGATTTAGTCGGCATATTGCAAATATATCAAGAAATAGATTAATTGAACCAACAGTTAACAGATAACCTTATTAGAGCTTTTCTTGTGCTAATACTGATTAATTTCAAGATATTACATACACATATAGAGAAATGTGATTTCTCAGCAAAGTAAATGCAAAGATGTTTCTTGATGGCCTAATATGCTAAATGTATTTAAGTACCAAGTGTAACTGACCTTGAGGCTTAAAATTGAAGAGTGGTGGAAGCGGACGGCCATTGGGAAGGCGAGTGTTTGGGTCTCTCAATTCATCAAAGAAAGGATGAACGCAAGCCTCCAACTGCAGTAGTATTACCACCAGCAGATACAGACATTGAATCAAGGGGAAAAGTTGATTATTGAATGATATTTTTACCATTACTACTTGAGGCAGCAAAAGTAAAAATGCTGTAACTTACAGCTGTACATCGCAAATTGGGGGAGTATTGAAAAAACCTACAGACAAGGTCTACTGCTTCTGGAGATAAACGCTTTTGGAAGACCTGTTGCAAGAAAATGCATCATGAGCTCAATAGAAACCTCATGATAAATAATGAAAAATAAAAAAAGGTCTACTGCTTCCAGAGATAAATAATGAAAAAAAAAAAGAAAAAAAGAACACACATACTTTGTGCCATGGATGTGGCTTTATCTGGGGGAACTTGAATTCAGTGTAGTTCGGGTTCATGCACTTGATCTCCTCCCTGGTTGGAGTCCCCAAAACCTAAACATCAAATTTAAAATAAAGACACATCATTAATCGCATCCTTAGGGAAACTTTAAATGTATATGTTTCAAAACATTCTAGTCAAAAACAGCCGAGACAAGGCCATGCATAAGGCACCAAACAAATTGTTTTGATGCAGCGTTGCAGACTGTATCCAGCAGTACGTAACATAAATCCTAAAACTTTTTGGTTCAATTTTTCAGAGTATTCATCAAAAGGAAGAATTGAGTAGAAACTCATTTGTAACTTCTATCAGAAAATGTCAACTTATCTACAAAGTTCATGCATCCCAAGAGTATGTTTAATTTCATTTTTAACATAACTGAGTTTAAGCAAAAGTAAGCCTAATACTTATCAAAATCTATGGTTTATTGTTGAGATATGATAAACTTCAACTTATTTTTCCAATTCTAACGAATGCTAAAACTTATCAAATAGATTAATCATGCATTAAAAGCAAGTACTCAAAAAAAAATATGAGAACTGATAGATGAAATCACCTTAATGATTTCAACTAGTTGGTCGACCCCACTTTCACCAGGAAACAGTGGCTGCATGGTATATTAGTGAGTTAGAAACAACAATCAATGAAGACAAAAGTAACTTATAATAGTATCTAATTAAACAAATTAGTCTAAAATTACCTGTCCAAGAAGCAATTCAGCCATCACACAACCAGTAGACCATATATCTATAGCAGTTGTGTATTCAGTAGCACCAAATATGAGTTCTGGAGCACGATAATATCTTGAGCAGATGTAAGAAACATTGGGTTCTCCCTTCACCTGAAAACATGAAAGCACCCACACTCAGGTGATGAAACAAGATCAGGCCACAACAACTATTGCATGAAAACTTACCAGCACTTTTGCACTTCCAAAATCACAAAGTTTCAGCTGATGTGTATGAGGATTCACCTGGACATGAACCATAGCAGTTGAGTTTCACCATAAAGAGAAGGACAATGTGGCTCAAAATATTAAGTTCTTTAACCAGATTAACAATTTTTTCTCATATAAAGAAAACAAAAAACACGGTATACTAATAAATCCTCAAGCTACCTAATTTGTATCAGTGTAGCTCCACATAACTACCATACATCTTTTGCAATAATAAAAATAACCAGTAAATCACAGGTTTTTGTCACTCCAATCAAGAGAATTGATGAGTTAGAATAACAAACAATATACTTACATGCAAGGTGTACACTATTACATGAAAAACATGTCTTCTGTAACAAACACTTGATTCCCGAGAAAAAGAGTCTTACAAGTAAGTTCTGAGGTTTGATGTCACGGTGACATATATCAATGCAGTTATGTATATAGGCAAGTGCTCTGCAAATCTGCAATCCAAAAGCAGAAGACAATTAGCTACAACTTTTTCCATTCAATTAAAATCTCTTAGTGTTTAAACTAAACTGAAGAAAGGGAAAAAGAAAAGCAATTTTATCTCTAGTGAATTGGAAATATTTGACCAATCTTATGTGAACGCAATAGTTTAAATTTAAAATTGAATATACTATACAAGATAGCAATACCAAAAGGTAAGACAATAAATCATTTCTGAAACAACTCTAGACTACTCAATTAGCCAGTAAAAGGTAATTGAAAAAGTAATATATTCCAACTCCATGAATCCATATATCAACACTAACATATAAGGATATGCTTTCATAAAATGGAGATGCACCTGATAGGTATAGAGTTTAACATATATTAAAGGCATTCGTGTGTTGATCCTGCTGTAGCTTCTTGCTATGCGGTTAACAGTTTCAGGGACATAGTCAAGAACAAGATTGAGGTAGAGCTCTTCCTTGTCAGTTTTTGAGAAAAAATAATGCTTAAGGGAAACAATATTTGGATGGTCCAGCATTTGCATAATCTGCAACTCCCTGTTCTTGTAGCGCTTGTCTTGAAGAACCTTCTTGATGGCAACGATTTCCCCAGTTTCACGACATTTTGCCTGCAGCAAACAGTCAACTTGTTTCTAGATTATAAACTACTTGAAAAAAGTCAAGAACATATTCGTGAACAAGAAATATTATAGAACTACATACTTGGAAAACAACACCGAAAGAACCAGTTCCAACCACATGCTCAGCAATATAACTGACATTCTGTTGATCCAAACAAAAATAGATATATGTTGAGAATGATGCAGGTCAATAAAAACACCAACTCATTTGAATCTCACATGGAAAATTTGCAGCTAATTTGTTTATCTTTCAACCTGCTTTGATTGACCATTTCGGCCACCGATGGTCGTTCTTATCACATGCCCTGTTTCAGCACCCACTCCATCAACTACATCTGGTTCACTATCCTGCATGGGTAAAACATAAAGGATCACCTACAAGTAGAGAAACATTTTGCGAAGATTGTGAAACTCTGTTTAAGATTTCAGCAGTCAAACTACTACAGTTGCAATTAGAATGAGCGTTGTTGCAAAACCACCTCAAAAGAAATTTTCAAAAGTTCAATCCCACCCCCAAAAAAAATATACATTGAGCTGCTTACTCTGTCTTGATCATGGTCCACCTTGTCCCTCAATCTCATTTCAAGTATTTCTCTCCCCAGCCAATCAACAGAACTAGACGAACTTTTGAAACCATTGACAGACCTGGAACTACCTACTCCTCCATTTCCTAGGCTTGCAGATGCCATAATTCAGCCAGTAAACGTTATAGACACTAGTATTTCTTTCCGCGAAATACTCAGGAGTACAGCTTCGCATCCCGTCCCAGCACGTATGTTTCTAGTAGATTCCCAAAATTACCAAGTCAGAAACATTAAAAAAATGAATATAGAATGATTAATATCATAGATTCCATGTAAAAATAAGATCTATGACAGACTGCCAAGATAAAAGATCTGAACAATGAAAAAAATGCATCTAGAAAATAGTTGCTTAGACCACTACATCACAAGAATAAACTCCTGAAATAAAAATATCGATATGCTTCTAGGAGACGTGAAGTATTTACGCATTCAAGTAAACAACAATGAGACTGATAAAATGGGATATCGAAAACATATGGGGATCAAAAGTTAAGAATTACTTCTTTGTGTATCATAAACAAATATACTTTTTTGGAAAGCGGAGGTCAAAAAATGCAATGTAAAAAGGAAGAAAGAGATTTTCAGTTAAGAAACAAACTGTTAAGACAAATAAACCAGGGCTTAACTACAAAGCTTCAGCTACATAAATTCGTTTCCTTGGAACAGATAAGACTAATGTCATATTCTCTGAAACATGCCCCAGATTCAATGTTTGTTCAATCTTCAGTCAATTACTTTCCCTTTATAAATGACCCTTCTTTCTATAAGATTAAAGCTTCTTTCTTTGTAATTAGTTTCCATTAAAAGTTGGGTTTTTTTTTTTTTTTTAATCTTTGCTAACATTATCAGTATGATCTACTAATAATGTTAAAGAAATAATGAGGATAAAATGGAACTAAAATTAACTAAAAGAAAGGAAATTTGATCAGATCTAACCCTAATTTAACCAATCAAAACACCAGAAACCACACTAATTCCCACTCTAAGTGATGAATTAGAAAAAGAAATCCTAAAAGACAAACCCTTTTATAAAAATAGCAGCAATTTTTTGTTGATAATTAAACCAAAACTATTGTCTTTCACTTAAAAAAGAAAGAAAAACAGATGGTGAAAACGATCTTAGCGTTTCGGATACTTACTCGGAAGCGTTGGGAACGAAACTCAAAACAGATCAAGCGCATTTTTTTCTTTTAATCTTTGCCTTTCGATTAGGAAATTCAAAACAGTGCCTTTAATCTGATCAACTTTTCTATTTTCTCAATTTCCGATTTTTTTTTTTTTTTTGAATGGATATGGACACGCAAAGAGAGATGGAGAGAGAAGGAAAGTCTTGGAGCCTATGGATGTTTTTGGAGTAAGAACTCACAATCACTGACAATCTTCATTTACTTGTTATTATTATTATTATCAAAACCACTGCATAATAAATTTAATAATTTATATATTATAGCTATATAAATTTTTATATTATTATTTGTGTTTACATGTATAATATAAAATTTTTTTTTTGTTTTTTAAAATTTATATATAATTTAGATTAGAATTTTAAATTATTATTTTAGTTTTTAATTGTTTTTTAAAACTTACTGTTTTGATTTATGAATGGTTTTGAAAGAAATTAAAGAATTAATGCTAAAAGTAATTGATAGAATCGATTGGTTTCGTAAATGATTTGATTAGAGCATATGTGTTGTTCAAAAGTTGAACTACTTTTGACTTTTTTGGACCTTAATTTTACTTTTTACTGTTTAAAATGTTTATCACCCAATAATCAAAAGGTGAATGTGCAATTTTGGTTGTCAAATTGGAGGAGCTGATTAATTTATACTACTAATAATTATGAGATTTAGACCAACAAATCCCATGATGGTATGAGTTCAAATTATAATTTGATCTTGTTCATGGAACAAGATAAGTATGAGTTCATTCATGCATCTTCAAATTTTTTTTAGTCAAAATTCATAGCATATATTGGGGGAATGTATAATAGTATTAAAGCAAAAACTATATTTACTTTTTTTTTTTAATGAAAGTTTTACAGATATTTATCTACAAGGATTAACATGGTTGGTAAAGAAAATCATTTGGGTCATTTTGTCTTTGAAGAATTGATGGTTTTATATCATGAACAAAACACTTTGTTTGTCACTCTTTATATCTATGATCATACAATCTTCTTTCCTTGTAGAGGACAATTGGCAAGCAAGGGGTTGAGAATTCCATGCAATTCTTGCAGAAAATTACATGAAATCTTGACCCTCAAATATATATATATATATATATATATGTATTATATGCATGATGCTGAGGAGGTCATGGACGTCAATTTCATTTGTGATTGCCAATTGCATGGAAGTCAATTTCCTTATTCCGAAAGCTAAGGATCTGTTCTTTCAGTTCTCTCATGGAAGATATGATATGAAGCCGGTCCTCAAAGCTCTGAAACATGGATATGCCCGATCACAAATTAATGGCAAATTCTATATCACAAAGAACAGAAAGAAACATTTAAGATCTAGACTGAATTGATAATGGTATTCTGATTGATAGTCAAAGGCCTTCATTGACATTCATGAGTGGAGTATATAGGTGTAGCTTGATTAAGTTGATATAATTTATTCGATTGTAAAGCAAATTTATGAGAATAATTACAAAAAACCATGGAAGTGGAAGCCATATGATGATAGCTGCTTTGTCAATCTTTCTATGCATGCTTCCAAGTGGAAAAAGTAAAAGGGGAGGAGCCAAGAACTAGCAAGTGTGTTTTGTCATGAGTAGGGGACACACTATTCATAGTGCCTATATGAAAGTAACAGTAGTGGTCCACTACATTGTAGAAAAAAGTTTGAAGAAATCTGTCCATGCTAAAACAAGCCATTGGAGCAGGCGTACATACAATGCCAAGAAAATGTCAATCACCCATTTCAACCTCCACCATATATATGCAGTCAATTTTTGCATGCTCAAAGCAACATGATCAAACCACTCATGTTCTTTGGACCCAGTGCAAACCAGTTCTCCATCAAAATGAGTGAAAAGCCTCAAAATTGGTTGTATATTTTAACACTGCATTTGGGTAGGTGATCAGAGATTCAAATATCAAGAAACATAAGATTTAAGGTTTTGATTTTGCCTGTAAATTACAGAAAAAAAAAGTGGGTTCCTTTCCATACTGCTTCAAATTATATATTTGGAACATTCAACCTAAGTACCCCAAAGCTACAGTTTTGAAGCTAAATCATGTGTAAAGGTACAGCAGAATATATTAATGATTAGGGTGAAAGGGCGGAATTTGAGTTATCCAATGGTAAAAGAATTCATATGAAAACAAAATCGAACTCATCACTGCATTCAAATTCCAATGGCATCAAGAAGCTGAGAGTGTTGAGGAACTGAAACTAACGAATTTGCAACAATAGCACCACTAGCAGCGACTGCAGGGACTCCAATGCCAGGAAAAGTAGAATCCCCACAACAATAAAGTTGTGGAATGGGTGTTGAATGTCCTGGAAAAGAGTCTTGACCGGCTTGTATAGCTGGTCCATAAGTTCCTCTATTCCTTCGTAAAAACCTTTGATGTGTCAACGGAGTTCCTACCAATTTCACCTCACACTTCTCACGGCTGAAACCTGAACCAAGTGCACGTTCAACAGCTCTCCACATTACCTGGTTTATGAAGCAATTAATTAACTTGAGAAATGTCTCACTTGAGAGAAGTAAGAAAGATTATACCGAGGAGTTTAATCGTGTTAAAGACTCATTCGTCCCGACAAGGAGAAACTAAGGAACAGGTAAAAATTTTGTATGCCTCCAATAAGATAAAGCTCAACATTGATTCTGGTGTAACAGTTTAGTAGAGTGAATTAACAGAGGAGCCGGAAATACAGACCAATGGGGGTGATAAAATGTCTGATTAATGACTTTATTCTTGAAGGAAGAGAGTGGAATTAATAGAAACATGACCAGCAGTGGGAAATGAATATGAAAATGATAAAGAGAAAAGTGGTTTTGCAAATTTTATGACTTTTTTCATGAAAGAAGTCTAACTGATAAGCTTACTTGTCCCGATTGGTGGGGTAATAATATTAATATATAAGTAATAACCACCATGTTGTTTTTGCTTTTAACAAAAAAAAAAAAGATTTTCACTTATTTAGAGTTTTCAAGCTGTTGTTTAGACATAAAAAGAAGCAATAAATAATCTAATAAAACTACCAAGCACATATAAGTACCTCTGATCGTTCAGCTTTAAGCATTTTGTACTCTGCACTTCTACGATCAAGTCCATCCCACAACTCAAATGGTTCAGTTCCTGGTGTATAAGCATGCAAAACATGCTTCCCTGGTGGTGCAAGATTCGGACTAAGTACACTAGGTACAGAAATTAAAACAACATTCTGATCAGCATCAACTCCTCTATCCCAGTCATTAACAACAATATGATGAATTCCCAAATCCTTGCGTAGACCCTGGACATTATGATGCTTGAAAAGAGGTTAATGAGATATATGGAGATAGAACACACAAAGAGACCGAAAATTCAAATCCTAGTTACAGAAATTGGGAGAAATTATTCTGTAAAACTTTTCTACATATCAGTTTATTATGTAGATATAAGTGATAAAGGATTCAATATGTACATAGAATAGTTTGTTTTATATTCATCAAAAGTGTCACATTTACTCATTTTCAGAGTATTAACTATTTAGTGCACCTAAAGTTAAAAACAGCATTTTGCCATCTGACACCTAGTACTTGCATAGTCATCGTGCAGAGTTGATTTGTGCACAAATGAGTTAGGAATATAAGTTTGAAAAACACAGTTTTGGGATTAACAAACATCTATAAACGTTTGACCAATTAAACAACTAAGTTGCCAGCTACTAATATTTTCTCACCTCTGCATCAAAACCTAGATGGAGATGCATGAATGATTCGCATTGTGGTGTTGTCTTAATCTTATCCATGTATGACTTTGGAAGTTGTTCCTTAGGTAGAAGGTTTAAAGTGTCCCACATGGATGCATTGCTGACAATAGCCTTTTTGGCACGTATAAACTGCAGCATAAACAATATTTTTTTCAGTCAATAGCATCTCAAGTAGAGAAAATTTTTTTAAGTAAATTTAAAGTTTAGTTTCCTCTAACATTCGAATTATATTCACCTGACCACCTTTCAGCTTAACTCCAGTGGCTTTACCGTTCTCGACAATGATCATTTCCACATGACTTCCTAGAGATAGACGTCCTCCAAACTTTTGTATTCCTTGAACAAGAGTATCAACAATAGCCCCACTTCCATGAAGCGGATACTCCAGAGTACACCCAGGCTTGTACCATTCTGCAAACATATAAATCTAAAAAAATGGAAGTAAACACAACAAATCAGATTTAATAGTACTGTATATATATTGATAGCATTTCACCCAAAATATAAAAATGAAAAAGAAACACTTTCTTTTCATTATAGCAGATTTGCAACCGCATCATACAAATGTGTTGCCCATGCGACTGGTTGCATGCTAAAGCAGACAACTTGAAATCTTTAGAAAGGCAAGTTAAAATCATGAATATCCTTATAATTACCATCTCTGCTGAAAGAATACCATTGGATTTCACCCCTGCAAGCAGGAAAGCCAGAAGGTCCACCCAATTCCTGATAAAAGGGTCCTTCAGCTCCAATGAGTCCATGATTTCCGAGAAGGGTCGTAAAAGCTTAGGAGCAGCAAAAGCTCCCTGAGGTCCCATTTCAACAAATGATTTCAACAGAGAAGGGGCATATCTAGTAGCAGCGGTAGAAAGAACGCCCAAATCTCCTCTGATTGATAAAGGAGGCAGAGCCATTGCGGCAGCAGATAATGGAAGTATCGCATCCTGCAGCCAAATTGCATTCTGAATTTGAGAAAGACTTGCTAAGGTTAAAAAGAAAGGAAAAAAAGGGGCGGGGGGCAAAAACTAGAGGCTTGGTTGTCAGCTCCTGAAAGAAAAATCTAGAGAAACATCAATTCATCTTCCTACATTTAACTCAAACATTGACAATTATGAGTAAAATTATTGGTACTCACAAGAAGTTTTTTCCACTCTTGCACAGCATTCTGACTTGCATACTTTTCAAGGTCCTGACAATAATAAAAAGTTATTCAGCATAATGCCCCTCGAACTTAGAGCACAAAGTTCTTTAATAGGATAACCTCATTGCATAACCCTTTTGTTACCTTCCTTTGCTTCCCGAAAGAATGTATCAATAAACAATGCCATATTTTCAAAGTAAACTTATACGATGATCATACACATATAGCAAGATAATTCTGGTCCCAAGTGATAACATCACATAGAAAAACATTCCACTGACGGAAGTTTCCAGCTTACTCAAATAAGCAAGGATTCTTGAATATTTAAATCTAGTAATCTTGTTACTCATGTTGGATACGAACATCCAGACATATTTTAGAATTCTTGCATGTTTATCTATTCATGTACTTTTGCACTTGTTTGACACCCATATTTATTATGTCAAATGCAAATTCCATATTTCTGTGACTCATGCTAAAATTTGGTGCTTATAGCTGTAAGCCAACTAAAGGTCAGATTCGCAATGAATATTTAATAACTTTTAGTCATTTTACCAGTGTTCCAACTTCTGTATCTGGCAATTGGTGTTTCAAGGTTCAAAACAGTGAAGAAGAAGCTGATGAGATCTTATTGAATCAGGCATTGCAATATTTTTGTCTCTTCTCCTCCAGTATAAGTCATTGCATAACAGGAAAAATCTACATAACCAGATCATTTGGATGCCTTCTAGTCTTAAAAAGTGCATGTAGAGCAGAGAAACGAATATGAAACCAGAGAAATATCAAAATACATAATAAAATATGAAAAGGCTTAAATTTTAACAAATCTAATTAACAAATGGCAGCCCACCTTGAAAAATTCAGTTGGACCTATGTGTGATAAGAATTCACCTTCAGGAATGTATACCATCCAAGAGTCATATTTTGCACATGGAATTGACTCACCCAACGCATCCAGGACCTGCAACTCAAAGATATATAATCAAAATTAAGAGTGGATGTCCACAAACTACATCAATCAGAGACATCAGAGTATTAAATGTATCTAAGATTACATTATCTATACTTGTTTACCACGTAAATCTCAGAAATTCCCTAAAGCTATCCAAGCTAGCTGCTGCTTTTGACACATTCATGTTCCAAATTACCACAACTGACAAAGACCACCGCCTCAATCAAAATGATTGTTCATGGACCCAAAAGTTAAAAGCAACCTTAAAATTTTAAACAACAACAAGACTAGGAGATCAGTTCCTTCTTCGCTGCCTTTATGAATCATATGGAAACTATACATCTAACACTACAGACAATCTAAAAAGCACGAAGTAGAAAAACGTTGAAAATAGAAAGAATGTGGTAACAAACACCTGTGCAAGAGGATTCGCCTGAGGACCCCTTGACTCAAAGCCAGAGAATAAAGATGGACCAGAATCAAATTTGTAGCCTTTAATATCAAAAGAATGGGCAGCACCACCAGGCAGATCATGACTTTCCAACACAAGAACATCCTGGTTGTATCTAGCAAGAAGTCCAGCACAACAAAGGCCACCAATACCACTCCCAATCACAACAACATCAGCCTCTGGCTTCCCTGCAAATCATCAAGCAAAGCTCGGTGCCACGAAGTTGTTTTTGCTTCCATAAAAAAATGAAAACTCAGAGTAGCTTACCAATCGCAACGACTTGTATAACAAAAATGATTGAATGCATAGAAGAGTTTTCCTTTGGTAGATAAGAAAAGAAAATGAAAATGGGTACATAATGCAAGCGTGCATGTGAAAGCTAGAGAGAGAGAAAGATAGAGAGAGAGTTAACCTGGGACAGCTTTAGCAGGCTTGACAGAGAGGGAGCCATTGGAGGAAGAAAACTCAGGACCGTTGTTGGAACTTCGCGCCAAAACAGTTTTTCTTGACGTTAGGTATTTGAAACATGGGAACAGAGGACGGCCAAATTGAAGAGCCAATTCCATTGAAAGTAGTAAACAGGAAACAAATGCTCAAAGAAGCGATCTAAACAGTTTACTGAGAGATAATCCAACGAACAAAGCATTCATGATAGCTCCTTGTTTCTGCTAAAGAAACAAGCCACGTCATTCCCAGTTCCAACCCCATATGCTTGGATACTGTTTTTCCCGTTATCTTCCAAAGTCAAAAACTGACAAAATGCTTTTCCTTTCGGATACCTTTCCTGGGTCTTGACTGTTTTTGGGCCGGTCTAAGTATAGCTACCTTACAAAGCCTAAAATCAAAACCAAAAGCTTCCCAGCTATGTCTGATACTTACTCTTTCGAGTGATTTCACTTTGAAAAGAAAATGTTCCATACTAATGGATTCGAGTTAACAAACGTGGGTTCCAACATACGAGATCTTGTGTTATTTACCAATGAGACCTTATCGATTAGTAATTCACAAAAAAAATAAATAATTCTAGACACTGATACAATTAAATTCTTCATAGATGGGTTCACGATCATGAGATCCTTTCTTCTCAGATGGGAAGGACTGTTGTATAAAATGTACTTCTAAATAATTACCCCATGGATCCTATATCTATTTGTATAAAAAAGAAATAATGTTACGAAAGAAATTCTTATTTGTACAAACAGTATTTCGAGCTTAATACGAGAATGATAAAATTAACTATATTTCCTCCTCAACCCTAATACATATTATTGAGAATATTTATTAAAGAATAAATCATATCAAAATGTTGAAAAAATTCTTGCTAGGCGATCATACGGCATCAAATTTGAAAGCAACAAATTTGGTTCACTTTTAAGACGCAACCAAAACAAAATCCACATCGGTTCCACTCGCATTTAATTTACTGTTCCCCAAATCACGCTAATGGCTATCAGAAAGTGTATCAGCCAAGATTTAAAACAACCAGCTTTCCTTCTCGTCTGCACAAACTCATTTATAAAGCCCTCAAGTATAGGGGGCTTATAGACAAATCTAACTAGAGTCTCGACATAAGGTGAACTGCTCATCAAGACACGTGTAATAACTCAGTAAAGCAGACAGTATGCAGAGCTCTGCATTTACATTTACAGTTCCAGCTAAAGGAGGTAATCGACCAATAAAATCAGAATATCCCGGTATCCGGCCGAGTCAATAGCAAGAATCGGAGGATATTTAGAGCACCTCAGCTGGACAAAATCCGCTAGGGCCTGCAGCGGTGAAAAAGAGTTGTGCTGTGTGATTACAATGATGATAACCTTTTTTTTCTTGTTCCTATATTCTCAGCCATCTTTGAATAAGATCGAGGTCTCTTCAATCCACCAAGTATTAACGACGGGATTTCTTCAACCAAGTATTAATTACAATGATATCTGCAACCTCTAGATCAATTGAACCTTTCCCTACTTTGCTGCTGAAACATTGATTACACCTGATCACGGGTTAAGCAAAACAAGACAGCCTCCAGCAAAAGCAACTGAATGCTCGGAATTCAAGTGACTAAGCAATTTGCTGCAAAATAATGGAAGAGAATGAATATAACACCTTGACAAATGCCATGAAAGAAAAACTTTTGACTTTGATCGACTCAAACAGGAAATTACGGACCATGCAGTGAGTTAGAGGCTCTTTCCAACACCTCTACAATGGAATTATCTTTCATGTGACAAAATGGAATGTAAAACGTAACACTCCTCAAGGAAACTTGGGATGAGAGATCAGTTAATATTGGAAAATTTGAACTAATTATGAAGGTAACAATCCAATCTGACAAACCAAGAGAAAGAAATTCTACTCGGATGAATAAATTCATGCAGATTTTATGCTCTTGAATGAGATCTATGATCAATGTTAAATTCATAATATTAGGGATAATGCACATCCCTTCATCACCATTAGGCCCATTATCAGCAATACGGCCATCATGAACTCTATCAATAAGTCCTCACACTTTTGCTACCCCCAAATACAACTTATCTTGCCATCAACCATCACCACTAAAAACACAATCAGGCCCACTGCTGCTACCATCAATGATAGTTTAGCTTGCTACTGCAACCTCCTAACACCACCACAAATGCATATACAATACCATGATTACAACCTACCTATCATTACTATAGGCACTACCTTCAGATTTTATAAAGTAGACAAGGCCCTTTAGCTTTTCAAGGCACACTTTTCCATCTGTTTCTTTCATACCTTTTCCATAATTTGTTAAACTTCCATCAACATTCTTAAGAAGTTGTGCTTTGAAAAAAAATTATAATAATAACCAGAAGCTAATAATAAAGAAATACTTGTGGTAGCAATAGACCAAGTTCAAACAAGTTAGCAACAGATGTAACAGAGATTCTCAATCTTAAGACGACTTTGCAACCACCCAATTAATAAGGTGAATACCCAAGGCATTCCCTGACAAAAGGTTTAGACCTTCAACTGCTCAAAGAAGCACAGATTGACTACTGATCTAATTGGCCATTTTTCCTTGAATTTCTAACACAGTTACTCTAAAAGGCTGAACTCATTCTAACAACGTACTTTCTTTCCATGAACAAGTAATTCACAATATTCTCTAAACTACTATACAACTTTTAAGCTGGGTAAAGCATTGGCCAACAATTTCTGATCACAATAAATAAATGAATACTGATAAATTAAAAGTTCAAAAAAAATCAAATGCTTACCATTTTAAAAATTCACTAAGAACCAGAACTTGATTTTTGTACCCAAACTTGTTTCTGCAAATTCAGAGAACAAACATTAATACTTGGTTAGTAATAATGCAGCAGAAGACAACCAATCAGATATTCAAACATAGTTATAAGCACCTCATGAGAACCATAGCCAGAAGTATTGCCTCTTTTCCCTGGTTTCCCATCACTCACAACAGATGATACATCAGCAACTGCTCCACGACGACTAATATGTTTATGGGATCCTGCATAAATTTAAAAAGAAAAAAAAATTAATGAAATGCGAAACTTGAAAACAAATACATGACAGACACAGAGTTTGTTCAGCTTCCAAAATAAAAACTAACCATCATCTAAAGAACTATTACGTCCACTTGTGACAGTTTTAACTTGGATACTCCGAACATTTGACAAATCAACTTTAGTATCACCATAAGCCCCTGCCAATGGTATATGGGAAAAGAAACATCAAAAGCTATTCTCCTTAAAGGAAAATTCTGTTTTCCGCAATTCTGGCTTGCTGCTACTCACCGAGCACATAATGCAACATATGCAAGCATGCAATTTAATGTGTCATGATGGCAATAAACTCCATTTTGTGGAGAATTCCTGGGACAATGATTTTCCCAAGGAACAACACTACCAGTTATTTAACATACCAATGCCTTCTGAAGAATCTAAAGGCATCCGTGAGGACAGAGAAGCAGATGATGACAAGAACTCATCACTTGCATATGATCCATCGGAACGGCGAAGGGTCCACACACCGCGATCTGGTCTATCTTTGTTTCTACTACGTCTTTCTGGCTTCTCACTGCCATGCAACTCATTCCCAACAACCTTATCATCTGAAGCACTGTTTGTATCTTTCAAAACTAACTGCGCATGTGAATGCTGAGCAGGTCGTCTGTCTTTTTCCAAATTTGAGGTCAGAATCTGCAGATCTGACTGGACTCCAGATGACTGGCTTTGAAGAGAATCCTTGTTTATAAGTATGCCTCTGATCATTCGGCCTTCACGTCGAGAGTTATGTTTGGTAGTAGTTGAACCAAGTATGTTTTTAATTGGAGATACAACATTCTGTTGACATAACATGCTTCCAGCCACCTGCGCAAAGAATTATGATCATAATGAATGTAAAATCACACAACATGGCAATTAGAGAGAATTATAACTCCTGCTTGCATGGATTGATGATAGTGGGGGCAATGCAATATGGCACATTATGTCGCATATCTAAACCATGCGAAAACAACATTGTGTCTATTAGCAACAAGATCGAGTATAGAATGGGAGGAGCCCTGCCCTTTCTCCCACAAGTTAAACCCCCTTCTTCTAAAATTCTCTCTTCCATTCTCCGAGTATGCACACATGCACCCTATGCATTTACTTCAAGCCTCCATCAGGGGGAAAAAAAAAAGGAAGAGTAAGAAAGAAAGAAGAATGAAAACATAAACCAAGACTGAATGGTAGAGCCACAAGAACATGAGAAAAGAGAAACAAGGGCCTCACGTGAGAAATTTCTTTCTCTTTCCCTTTCAGAAGCAGAACTTTCTTTTTACCAGCATCAATAAGTCCAGAAACTCCTGGAAAAGTGAGAATGAGAATTTTAAATTGGAGACATGAAACATGAGAATGCAACCACAAAACAAAAAATTCTTTGACTGGTTTAGATGCCGACTAGCACATAACAAGAAAAATTAAAGAATAGTAGCTCATTTACCAAAGGAAGGAAAAATTATAATGATTTATATTAGGCATTTATACATATCACCCATACCACTTTCCTCTTCAGATATTTCAGTCGCCACAGATGAAGCTAAAGTAACAGGCTTATTAGAAAGTTGTCGATCATCCCTCTTGGAAACAAGAATGTAAGTTGACTTATCTTTGCCACTTGCATTTTTCAAGTTATCCCTTAGAACATACTGCAACCATACAAGACAATGTATTAATGATAGGGAGACTTCCAATATCTCACCAAGAAATCCATCATGGATATAAATGTGGTCAACTAGATTTGATATTAAAAAAGAAAAAGAAACAAAAGCAAAAGCAAATAGATCAGTAAAATACCCAGTTTTATATGTCATCATTTTTAGTACATATACAAAGAAAACTTATTCCCAAAACTTTTACAATTGTAGCACAATGTGCTCAAATATGTTAATGAACGACAACTGTTCATAATCCTACTTCAAGAACTAAGCATGCAATGACAATTTCACACATTAGTGTTTTATTGGCCATAAAATTACAACCCCATTACCATATGAGAGAGAAAGAGAAAGAAAGAAACATGTAAACTCAAGAAACAACAGATAGTTTTGTTTAAATTAACCAAATATATGCATACCATTGTAGTAGAACCCCTTCTCTTTTCAGAACCTCTTTTGGATGGTACTGAACTTGGACTTCCACCAGATGACCCACCAGCTCTTCTGCTCAATTTCCCATTAGACAATGACCTCTGCCATAAAATATTATTAGAATCCTTAAGTTGTATATGATGAACCATTGGCACAAGTAGTTCACAGAAAAGAACTGAAAGAAAACCAGAAACAAACTTAATGCATAAATAAAATAAAACTAGGAAAGGAAAAGTTGAAAACACAAATCTTACTTCAGTCCATATATCAAAATGTCAGAAGGTAATAGGGGAAAACTTCTGAATCCTAAAAAATATTTTATCATTCTTCAGCAGTTCAATTCTCATTGGTAATGATGTCATTGATTAATTTTAACATAGTATTTACACTATCAATATCTTTTTTATAGTCAAAATACAAAGAAACACCTATTTGACTCTAAAGATTGATAAGAAAACGCACCATATGATAGCAAAGAAAACACCGCTCATGATTTTACTGTCAACTATACCGTTATTGAGATTACAATATATTACCCGTGGTCTGCCCTTAGCAGCTCTTTTCTGTCTAACAAAATCCATTAAAGGTGTAACTATGGGAGCACCCTTTGGTACACCTGAAAAGGGCATTAATGGCATGACAGCAAAATATCAATGCATAGAGAAAGCTGATATTTTATCATTTGGAATACTAAAGTTCCTTCCCTTTTTTTTAATTTTCCAAAACAACAACTTGAAAGTGCATATGTGTATAAGATTTGAGCAACTAACCAGCTCTTTCTGCCTCCCTTCTTTCTAATTGTATCTCTGCACTAGGAAGATTCTCAACTGGCTTCGCAAGAAATTCAAGGAACTCCAAATACTCAGGATCTACATGTTCATCAAGAAATACTTGAATTTATGGACAGGAAAGTAGTGGGATGGATAAGTTAACATGAAATCCATTCTTTTGAATAATATTTAAAGAAAATCAGCTTATTACCTTTGAATATAGTCCCTTCACGACCATCCTTTTTAGACCACTGCTTTGGAACACGTTGGGAAGGTGCATACTCAACAACAGTTTTAAACTGAGCCCCTGAAAAAGAGAAGCAATTCTTTTACTTTGAAATCCATGTCTAGCATCAGCTTATAGCAAGCTACTAATTTTAAAAGAGGTTCATAAAAACAGATCAATTAAAAAAATGAGAGATCCTACATAAGCTTGTCAAAAATACTAGATCTTGACTCCGTCAAAAATCCCTTTTTTCTATTTTGGCAATCAAGGTGCTCTAACATCTCCAAACAACTCATAGATTTCCAAGCTGTTAGTTAAAAGAGAGAATCAGATTCATTATCCTATTAGAGAGGACAAAATTTTATCCAGTTGCAATGAATAACTAATAAAAGTATTGATGATAAGAGAGGTATGCTATGCTACATCAATCTCTTTGAAGTTCAATAATTACCCTTCTCGTTAACAAATACATGACCATTTAAGAACTCAGCAAACTCCAAAACGTCCTGAGGCCTCTTGAAGTCTATGTACGCTCTGGAATAAGACTGATGCTTCTGACTGCAAAATCATTTTGAAAAGTAAAACTATAATAAGATAAAATCTTTAGCTGTATGCTAACCATGGAATTGTGGTTAAGTAAAATTAAAGAAAAACTACACTAGTAACATATGCAAGATCAACTGGATCATACAGTATTCATATTTGACCCAAAGAATCTAGACTTGGCAAAATCTCCTTCCATGCCAATAAATTTACTTTATATAGGATGCAGACTCCTACTAGAGGAGAAGAACTTGTACGAGGACAGGAGGAAAGCTCTTACAGAGGACGCTGAAACTGAGTCTTTAATTAAGCAAAAGGAAGGCCAAATATGAAGCAAAACCAAGCATGTCCATTTACAAGGGACCAACAATAAATCCCAAAATAACATATCCCAAATAAGAAACCCAATATATAATTATATGTATATACCCATTCACAAACAACGATTATTAGTGCTAAAAACAGTAATAATATAGGAAATGCAAAAAAAAAAAAAAAAGCCCATACAAACCCTTAAATAAAGGATAATAAAATACTAAAATTGTCTAATTAACAATACGATTCAAAAAGAAAAAGAGAAACTAACCTGCTCTTCCCGGGACGAAAGGAAAGCCAGTTGTAACGACCAGCAAAAGCACTGTCGACTTGTTCGACAAGCATGGCCTCCGTAATGGCCGGCGGCAAGTGCCGGAGAACCACCTTGGTTCGATCCAAAGTCCCCTTCATGCCTTCCAAAACCCTAATCCTAGAAATCACACAAACCACAAAAATCCCCCTAAAAAGATTCACCGATACTATCTTTTATAAAAACTGGCTTCGAAAAAAACGCGAGAATCACTGTGAGATCACATCTTCTATAAACGGAGTTGATAATTGATCGATTAGCGCAGCAGAACCCTAATTTTTGCGAACTGAAGCCCAAATCGCCATGCAAGAGTGTTAGATACTATAGAGGAAGAAAATGCGTGAAGAAATTTTATTTTTTTTTTTAAAAGGGAGAATAGATTTTATGAAGAGGTCGGTTATTATTTATAACTAATATTCCGGTTATTTCGTCATTTTAATTTTAATTTTATAAAATTTTAGAGACCCCTAAATCCTAATAAATTTAGTTCTTTACCTATATTTGCAATTTTTTATTTATTTTGTACTGAATCTATTCGCAAGGTGAGCAGTACGCACCACGAGTTTTTTTTTCCTTTTTTTTTTTTAAATCTTATATGCTCGGCATTTATTTTTTTTATTTTTAAATTGTTATTTAAAAAAAAGAATTTAACTTATTTTCTCGGTGGTAATTTTATTTTTTTATTTAAAAATATGTAAAAAGTGATTGGTTCCATTTAGGAAGATGACCAAAGAAATTTTAAAAGTTCTTCACAAATAATTTTTAAATAAAAACTAAAAAATTGTATAATATAAATGAAAGAAATTTATAATAGATTACGATATATTTTAAAATCTTAATCAATAATAATAATAATAATAATAATAAATCTCCTTTCGCCCCTAATTGTTTGAGTGCTATTGATTTTTTAAAAATTAAAAAAAATTGACTTTAATATATTTAATGTTAAATTTTAAATAATTTATAAAATTAAAATTTTATGTTTTTTAATATCAAAAGTAAAACTCTATAAAAAAATAATTTTAAAATATACAAAAATAAAAATTTTAGATATTATAAAAATATGACATAATTTTGTGACAAAATATTGATAAAAAAAAGGATGACAAAAGTAATTTTATTTTTAAAATATTTAAAAATTAACGAAGTGTACAAAATATTAATTCAAATTTTTTATTTTTGTTTATATATATATATATATATATATATCAAAGCATATTCTTAAGCGTACATCAATATTATTACATAGTCAAGATTTAAAAACGATGAATGGAACCTTAGAAATATCATATATTATATGGTCAAAATTTTATGTAGTCTCATTGCCAATTGTTTATACCACGTTCGTTTCATCTTTTGGTCTGAATTATGGACTCAATTAAAATATTTGAAGTGGGACACAATTTAATATTACAATTGCTGAGCTCAACCAATTCTTTACATTTCAATTTATTTTTATCTGCCTAAGCCAATAAATTATGGTATAATTATATATAGGCATCACAATTGAATGTTAATTCCTAGTAATGTATATTCAAAGAGCAAAATCAATACTATTTTGTGTTGTTGATGGTGAAAAAAAATACCCCACGAGAATTTTATATTTAAATGTATAAGGTTTCATTGTATTAAAAATTCGATGGTTTATGATATAATAATAAAATTATGGATAAAATTATTTATATTGTCTAAATTTAACATTAAAAAAAGATCGAGATTTACGAAATAGTATTTATTCTTGTTACATAAAGGTTTAATGTCGAATTTTTTTTATTAAAATTTTATTAAATAGATAAAATTTTTATCGATTATTAGTATATCTTACTAATCAGCTCTAATTAATCATCATTTCATCGAAATTATTAATTATAGTTAAATTTTGGATACAGTGAGAATTTATCTTATAATGCATTCAAATGAAATATTAATAGCTTGATTATTATTAGAATTAAATACCATTATTTACACATAAATTTTGTGCTCAAAGCTTCTATATATTTTCATATTAAAAAAGAATATTGATGAAAATATTTTGATAAGTGTCAAACAATTTTAAGCTCCCAAATAATTGACAATTAAATTTTCCCTATATACGAATCTTGCAAGATTTTTCATATTTACAATGACAACATTTTTGACAAATAAAATTGGACCAACCCAACATTTTATTTCACATACACAATAAAACAATAAAAACCAAAACGTATTCATAAAAAAATTTTAAAAAATAAAAGAAAGATAATATTTATAATCTAAAAGTATTACAAAAAGGCTTATTAAACAGTGAAAAAAAGAAAAAAAGAAGGTGAGTAAAAATTTGAGAGGCTATAAGATACAGCAAAACAAAGCATCTAAGAGTCCTCTTGGAGTAGGGCTTAGGTCTCTGATTGACACTCTTCTCCACACAAAGAGGACAGCAGACTTTGCATCTCTGCCCCTTTTTCTTCTTTGCTTAGCTGCTCCACCTGCCACTCTCTCTCTCTCTCTCTCTCCCTTTCTCTTCATCAAAGTAAGTCTTGTTTTTTTTTTTTTTCCTCCATCTTTATATATTCTTATATACGTTGGATTGTTGACTTTAAGAGTTTTTATCTGTTGAATGAATGAAGCAGGCTTAAGAGGAGGTGAGTATATGATGGGAGAGAGAATCCCACCAGGGAGTTACTTTCAATACCCGCCTTCTGGAGTCCCTGCTTCTCCTCAAAGGCCTGCTTCTATTCCTACAGATCGTGAAAGGTTAGTTTTTCTTTTTCTTTTTTTTTTTTAATTTACTTTAATCAATCCAATCCCATGTTTTTTTTTTTTTTTCTTTTGGAAAAGCTTTACTCTAATATTAATGGGTTTTTTCTTGATTGGTCTAAGCTTCATTTTGCTCTGGTTGATATGGGTTTTGGAAGTTGGTTTAAGGAAAAGCTTAAGTTTTTCTGTTTCTCTAGAGGATAAGCTTCTGTTTGTTACTCCATGGTTTTGTTTTCTACTCAGGTTGATGCACATATTTATATGTGTGTGCTTTATATATTCAATGTTATCTTACAATTAAGTAACTATGGCAGATATTTAGCTGAATTATTGGCAGAGAAACAGAAGTTGGGACCTTTTACACAAGTTCTGCCTCTATGCACCCGGCTTCTTAATCAAGGTTATTGAATCTTCTGGTTACCTTTTTTTTTTTGCAATATAAGGTTCATTAGTAGTGTGATTTGTATCAATAGAAATTGCTTCTGATTGTATTTTGGGTTGAATGAACAGCATTCTAAACATAAAGCTATCTGTATCGCTACATGTTACATGTACGCTTGTCAAGGATGTCAAATCTTGTGCCTAAAGATACCATTTAAATTCTTGTTCTAATTAGTACGTTTCAGTCTGCTGGATTGCTATCATAGATTCATCACATGACTACACTGTTGGTTCATTTCTTCCAAGGATAAACCACTCATGTTGAAAATAAACATAATAATTGGCTAAAATATTGAACTGAAATATTAGACAAATAACAGCCTAGTACTAACTGTCCACCTAGCTATAATTGACCTATTATAATTCTAAACTATCAATATTTGGTTTTAAGTGATTACAAGCTGAAGTATTCTTAAATGATTCAAACTTTCAACCTTCTCATTAGTGGGTGTAATAAACTAGATGCTTCTATGCTCTTTTAAAGTAAGCATACCAGAGAGCATTGCACGAGAGAGTTCTACTAAAGCATGTAGCCAAACATGAACCCTAAATGATGACCTTTACCGCTGTAGGTAATTTGGACAACATATCAAATCACTTTTGTTTTTTCTCATGTCACTGCAGAGATCAGAAGGGTCTCGGGTCTTAATCCTAGTTTTGTGGATCATGAGAGATTTGAGCATGATAGTCCTTTTAGGTCATTTGGTCAACATCCCAATGGGAGACAGATGGATTTAGAGGGATGGCCTGTAATGCAAACAGAGGTAATGCTGTTCAATGGTTATAAACACAAGGTTTTGTTTTTTTTTAAATATATTTAAAGGTTTGTAATTGCTTACCTGATTACTAAATTTCAATTGTCTTGTTGTTGGCCCTCAATATGATTTATACTTAAGATTAAAAATTTGCTTCTCATTAATGTTAAATGAAAGGAAAATGAAATTTCTTTGATGTTATTATCTTGCTTCAGGAAAATGGGCATCTGCAACAAGTTGCTCCAATTCAAGCTGCATCAATGGGTTGGCCTGGTTTGCCAGGAATCCCTACAACACCAATAATAAAGAGAGTTGTTAGACTTGATGTACCTGTGGATAAATATCCAAATGTAAGCAATGTTGGAATCTTTAGTAAGTTTTCACTTACTACCTTTTAAGATAATAGATCTGAGTCAGAGCCTTTGCAGTATAATTTTGTTGGCCGAATTTTGGGACCACGAGGAAACTCGCTGAAGAGAGTTGAAGCTGTGACAGAGTGTAGGGTGTACATAAGAGGCAAGGGTTCTGTCAAGGATTTTGTTAAGGTAAAGTCAATCATGAATTCTTTTATTTTCAACATGTAATTTTGGTAACACGGTGTAAGTTTGAGATATTGGTGGTAAAAAATGTATTTTGACCAAAAATTATAGGTTGACTCTTAAGCTTGTACAGATTCGGATTAGAATGGAAGTGTTTTCTGTTTTCTCCTGCAAATTGGAGTGTGGCTGATTGTTGGGCTAGCCTTAGTAGTATAATATCCTAATTTTCATATCTCTCCTGACAAACCATCTTGTAAAGTAAGAGCATTTTAAATTGTAGGTGATGTGAAACTGCTTGTTTAATTTTATATATGCTGGTGATATGTGTCTCCATTTGCATTTGACATACTTTACAGCAAACTTCAGTACTATGTTTATTTATCATTTTAAATTTTGCACTAGTAACTAATGTGATAAATGCAATGATCACTTTTACTAAATAAAGCAACTTCTTGTTAAATACAGTCATACATAAGCAAGTCTTGACCTAATTAAAGACGGATCATGTCTAGCCTAGTGAACTGCACATTGAAGGGAAAAGTTTTTGAGTTTTCAACTTAAATATAAGAAAATCAAGTTTTCTTTTGATGTTTGCTTCACTTCTTATCTGTTTGTACTTCCTTTAAATTCTCACAATTGGTTGCTGACTTTTTCTATAGGAAGAGAAACTAAAAGATAAACCTGGATATGAACACCTTAACGAGCCACTGCATGTGTTGGTGGAAGCTGAATTTCCCGAGGATATGATAAATTCTCGTTTGGACTCTGCTATTGAAATACTAGAAAACCTTCTGAAGCCTGTGGTATGAACAAACAATTTGTGGTTTTTTATGTTAGTGTTCCTTTTCTGTATATTCCAACTCCTTCCTTTCTACCATCTTCAGGATGAATCCTTGGATAACTATAAGAAACAACAGCTTAGGGAGTTGGCTTTGCTAAATAGTACATTAAGGGAAGAGAGCCCAAGAATGAGCTCGAGTATGAGCCCGAGTATGTCACCCTTTAACAGTACAGGAATGAAACGGGCCAAGACAGGAAGGTGACCTTAATAAATTGATGATAAATCTTTGTTTCTTGCTGGTTCACTGCACTTGATTAATTGAAAATCCTGATTGTGTTGTGATGGATTTATTTCACCATAACTTAAGGGGTTGAGTCAAGAAGAGCTAGTTGAACTCCTGTCAGTTTTGGGCAATGATTTCTTTTCATTTCATCCCTGTTCTTTCTTATATGATTCCCCATAAAGATGACTTCTCTACATCATTAGTTAAAAATAACTTATTCCCTTATTATTTTAGCCATGTTCTTTCTGCTTCTGGATCTCGTAACCTCTAATGTACTCGAATATTCTTTGTACTGACAATCTTTCATATGCATGCCCTTCATTATAAGATACAATCAGTTATTGTATTGTATTTTGACTTAATAACAAGTATTGTTCTCCAATCTTGTTCATTTTACATGTCTCTGCCTGTAATTGAACTGGTTTAGATGTACTTGTTATGATTCTATTCATGCAAACAATGATTATGGCAGATGCTTGAAGGGATTTGTTTTGTGGTGGCTCAATGAGTGAGCTATTGATCAGCTCTGATTATGATTCTACCTTTTGGTTCATAGTACTCTCTGAATTCTCTCCCTTTTGCTGCTATTCCAATAGCTTTCTCCTTTATTTAATCGAGGAATGTCAATCTCCTTTAAGTCCAAATAAGGGCTTCAAGATTCATCTCTTGTATGGTACACACCTTAAGCCACAAGCAATTGTCAGATTAACTAATTTTTAACCACTTAATTTCTCATTTAATTATAGCGGGCAGGAATTCAAGGGCAATCAATCCCCATAGCATTATCTTCAAATATTTGAATGAATATAAGAATCATCCTTTACAAACAGTGAACTAACACCTTTCAAACATCTTGTACAAAATGGTATCCACCTCCATTCTAAGATGGCAGAAGCCTTGAATTGATAAGAAATTTCGTTCGAACGTATGATTACAAATACTACAATTTATGGTTGAAAAGTCATCTGACCTCACTACAGGATAAGCCTAAATCGTGATTTTGACCATCAGGCAAATGAGTTTTCTAAACAACACAAGCCATTGATTGCCATTTCAGCCTGCAAATCAAGAGGAAGAAACTCAGTGTCAAGAGCTAAAAGAATAAACATAAAAGGAGGATAAAACTTAAAACCAGACAACAAAAATCAATGAATAGAGTCAACATGAAGCAGTCTTAATGATCACCAAGAATCAAACAACTCAAACACAAGGTCCACAATCCACATCAATGGTGGCATTAAGTCCCATTATCATCAATTTGTCTATTCTCAAATGTGTTGCATGGATAGGGATGTGTAAAGGAGACAAACTGACACAGATGCACATGGATATAGTATTATAGCCTTGATTTTCAAGCTTTAACATGCATGGGGAGTGCCCATTATAGTGAAGCCAAAGTTCTAGATAATCAGAAAAGATTACAATATTCTTCGTTAAATTCAACCATTACGTGGTTTTCAACGCCTATAATACAGACATGAATGATAGAAAATTTTCCCACTTACAAACAAAACAAGGGATGTAACTGAATCTTGGTGATTTAGGACCAAAAAGACAGTTTATGTACACACCTCAAAGAAGAAGAGCTCAGTTTTCAATGATGCCGTCAGTCATTCAGTCTCGAAGGCCAAGTTCAACCTCGAGCTCATCATCTTCTTCAAACAACTTCAAAAGACGGGCATATTGTTCGTCTCGTTTCTTTTTTTGCCATAACTTGAAAAGGAAAAAAGAAAACAACCCCACAGCAACAAGCCCAATCAATATGATGACTACCTTGGTCCCAGTATTACTATTGGCATTAGACTTTGTCTTTAAGCTGTTTTTTGAACTTGCAGAGTCATCAGAAAAACCTGAAAAAAAGAAAACAAATTGGAGCATATTGTTTTAACACTTTCAATAATTTGCCAAGAAGCAATAAGAAAAATCTCTTCTTTAAAGTTCGTCACAGCAACTTAATATTGTTCCAATCCAATTCGGCTTAACCAACGTTCAAAAAAGGCTAACAAGCAAGTACCTAAATAGTAAGAACTATCGAACTACCAAACCATCTTCCTTAATGTATGCAATAAAACAACATGGATCTAGACTAGCTATGCATTACACCATAATTTCATGTGGACTCCACTTAATCGAACATCATAATTTCCCTAAATTTCATGGAAATCGGATTAAGTAGGTTGAGTTTGAAGCACAACTTAAGTTTGATCAGGCTACATAAACTCTAATTGCCAACTTATACCGCTAAATAGCAGATTCATTACAAAGTTCGAGATTCACAAAAGCAAATTGAATCGCAGATATTACATATACCTTTCAATTCACTCTTCAAAGTAAAAATTCAAACTTTATAGCTAAAATTTCTGGTAGTCGCAATTTCTCAAAACCAAACAACAAAAACTATAGAATTTAATAAAAAAAAATTATCCTTTCCTCATCTCAGCAGCCAAACAGGGAATTTAACGAATTAAACAGACAAAATTAAGGTAAGATTCGCACGACATCAATACATAAAATTTTCCGATCGCGATGTACAAGTAAACTGTACAAAAAAACTTGATTTTCCTGCAATTAATGATTCGAATTTCGACCAAATTATTTGATATTTCCATGACAAAAATATAAAGTTCGTAAAAAAAATTATCAAGTATAAAGCGATCTAGAAAGGAAACCTGAAATGAATTGTAGAGAAAATGAAGCGAAAAGTAGTAGAAAACGCAGCGTTTTAGTTCTTGAAATTTCAGTCATTCTCACCATCTCTCTCTCTCGCTTGGCAGAGAAAGAGGAATGTTATCTTTTATCGGCTTCGTTTGTTTTTACCGGTAAAATTAACGAATCGTAAAACAATTTTTTACTTAAATATATACTTTGCTCAGTATTTGCCACGTGGTTTAAGTCAGGTGACTTTTTTTTTTTCACATGGCATATCACGTGATCATTAGTGTCACACGTGTGTGTTTTGTCCGTATTTTGTTTAAGATTAACAAATTAATAAAAAAATTTACTCAAACGTTAAGTATTAAAACATTTTTTTATAGTTACATGATCAAAACAAAAAAGCATTAAAAGTTGGGTGATTTTTTTGTGTAATTTATCTTTTTAAAATTGTCATTTTATAAAACGTTGTTTTCTAAAATTATCATTTTATAAAACATTGTTTTTATAATATTGATTAGGGTTGACATCAGGTCGAGTTTGAGGTGAGTTTTGCTCGCTTTGAATCGGATTCGATTTTATGTGTTATTAAACCCGAATCTGATTTTATTTAAAATTTTTTTATTTTTTTATACTCGAACTCGATCCGATACTATATAAATTGTACCCGACCTGACCAAAAATTAATAAAATATTATTTTTAAAATATAAATATTTAAAAATATCATTATATTAATATATATAATTAAATAATTAATTAAAAAAAATTATATAATATCGAGTCGGATCGAGTTTGCTTAAAACCTGAACTCGACCTTATTCGACCCCGATTTTTCATAAATTTACCATACCTGACCTGAAATCGAAAATTTTAAAAAAAAAATCGACCCCATAAAATCGGATCAAAATACATCAATGACGAATTGAATTATTGACCCTAATATTGACCCTATATATTTTAATCATTTCAAACAAAAATGTTGCTTAAAATTTGGCTTTTTCTTTTCATTTTCTATTTAACTTTTATTTATTACTCATATTTACTTCCAATTTTATTACTATAATATTTATTAAAAAAATGATAGCAAGATAAATTATTTGATACAAAATGAGTAGAGATTTTTAATTTCACAATCAAAATTAATAGAGTGACATGTGTTTTACTTTTATTAATTATTTTTTTATGTTTAAATATATATTATAAGAAATGTGTGCTCTATTAATACAGCTCATAAAATTAAAAATTTTACTGTAAATTTATTTGATAATTTCTCAAAATTTTATACCAATAAAAAGATTTTGCCCTTTCTTTTTTTTTTTTTTGTACATTTTGATAATATTAGGAGTCAAGAGTTGATTGAAAATTATTATTATTATTATTATTATTATTGGAGCTTCTAAATGCACTAATTTTTTTAATTTTTATACCAAAAAATTAATATTTTTATGACTAAAATATCTATTAATAAAATTACTTAATTATTAATTATTGGTTTATAGTACTTACGAAAATGTACATCCGAAAAATTTAAAAATCATTTCGGATATCTATTTTAAGAAAGTTTAAAATTTTTATGAAAATCAAATTTCTAAAGGTTTTCAAATATATAAATTTAAAAGTTTTTAAAAATTTTCGAACACAAAAATCCAAAAACATGCAAAGACTTATGAAAATAAATTTCCATTATTGTTTGAAACTTGACGGAAACACATTTCCATAGGTCACATTTTCACACAAAAAAAAATATATTTATGATATTCAATCACCAAAAAAAAAATTACTTTTATATTAGAAATGATTATTTAAAACTCCGTATCTCTTCTTAAATTTAAACTTGTTAATATTGATTCGATTAAGAACTGAACGAGGGGAAGGAAATAAGAAGAATCAGAAGAATCGAATGAGGGTACAGAATGAGCGAACGAGGGCTTACCTACACAACTTGTCAACTTTGGTTCATTTTACATTTAAAAATGGCTGCAAAAGCAAACTAAATTTACAGTTTACATTAGAAAATCATTTGGCAGATTTTTTCCCTTCCTTTGCCAACCAATTATATAACCATGGCCCCATTGAAGCTGAGTGACAGCCCAAGCATGACATATCCAGATACGGGTGTAATATCCAAGTACTTGTATAGAGTTTTCTCAACTGAAACCCATGCGCTTCACATGGGAGTTTAAAGCCCATGATCGTGGCCCATGTAAAGCCTTTGTCCGAGCTAAGCAATTTTCCAACTACATTTGTTGTGGTTATGCCGTGCTCACTAGTAGCCGGAAGGTACACTTCTACGAGCCATTTGGTTCACGGGTTAGCTTCGTTACAAGGTGGTTGCAAGTCTCGATAATATTAATATATTGTTTGAATCCCTTAGTTGAGGTACACCCACAAAATTTAATGACCAGAAAAAAAAATCTATACATATATAGAAAAGAATCTCTAAGGAAATTATCAAATTACCATTCTCCTTATTTGATAAGAAAATAATATGCATCTAATTAATTATTTTATCTTCATATTATAATTACGAAAACATCATTTTTTTATAATTATTTTTTATAATACTTTCATATTATAATTATGAAAATATCTCTTTTCATAAATTTATTATCATGCCATCATATCATAATTACAAAATTATTTATTATAATATCCTCGTATCATAATTATAAAAATATTTCTTCATTTATTATTGAATTATGGAAATACTTTTTTTCTTATTATTGATCAACATTACTATAATATTCTATTATCATAATTACATAAATATTGTTCTCTTATAATTAATCAAAACTACTATAATATATCTCTTATCATAATTATAAAAATACCGTTATGAATGTTTAATAGGAAATCGACATATAATGTTTTATTTCCAAATTAATAATATATATTAAAACAAGCACCTTAATTACTATAATAACATTGTGTTTATATGATATAATATCTACACATGTCTAATTTTACTATAATGCTTTTCTATTGTAATTACGAAAATATTTATTTTCTTATAATTAGTTAAAATTATTATAATACCTTTCGAAATACTCCTCTTAATATAATTGACTAAAATTTGACATGTGAAATTTTTTAAAAATTTTACTATAATACTCTTTATTAAATTACTTATCAAATGTTAGATAACATTTATTAAAATAATTTTCATGAAGTTATTATAATACCTTTCTTTTTATTTGATATGATTTTGACAAGTTTCAAATTTATTATAATATGTTTTTACCATAATTATGAAAATACTATTTTTTTTCATAATTAGCTAAAATTTTAAAATATTTTTTATCATAATTACAAAAATGCCTTCCTATAATTGATCAAAATTATACAATACCACGTATTATAATTACAAAAATACATCTTTTATCATATTTGATCAAAATTATTATAATACCCATCTTTACAAAAATATCCATCTTAACATAATTGATAAAATTACTATAATGCTCTTATATCATAATTACATAAATGCTTTTATGAGTGCTTCATATAAAGTTGACATGTGATATTTTATTTTAAAATTACTATAATACTTGTATTAAATTAAGTATTAAATTTTAATATAATATAAAATTAATCACATATTAAATTACTAAAATACTCTTGTCATTGTTTTATATAATTTAATATGTGATATTTTATTAAAAATAATCAAAACTAAATGATTAAGTGAACTAAATAGTTATAATTTTTATTAAAATAAAAAATTAAATAATTTATATTTTACAATTAAAAATATTTAATTCTCAAAGCAGTAGGAATCACACACTAGTATGTATTGAGCTGAAGCATTTATTGTTAATAGAAAATGAACTTTAAAATTTACTGTTCACAAAATTCTTATTCTTTGCTTGATAGCTGTCTTTTTAGAATATGAGAGGGATTTGAATTTTTTTTGAAAGTTATCGATGACATTTAATAAGAAAAAGATGGAGTTAGATGAAAAGACAGATGAGAAATTAAATAAGGAAATAGAAAAAAAGAAAAAAAATTGGAAGTTGAAACATAAAGGTACAATCATGCCAAAAATTCACGTAAATTGAAGCATAAGGGTACACTATTTTAAAGTTATTGGTGAAGGTGTTAAATAAGTTGGGTGGTCTACGATGCAATTAGTACATTATGGATTGTACTTGCATGATTTATTGTTAAATAATTCGATTGAATAAAGTATGATATATATATATAATATGTATTTGTTTGTGTTGTATTGGACTAAAAGTTTTTAAATCTTTGATATACACGGCACAGTTTATTATGGGTTAATGCTAGTATATGTTAGGCTGTAACTGTTATGAATGGGCTTTTAATTTTTGAGTGTATTCATATAATTTTTTATATTTTTATGAAATTATATTTATTTCTTGATAATTTATAAAATAAAATTATATTAAATAAATTCTTATTAAATATTTAACTTATTGATAGATAATTAATCTAACTAGTTTACAAATCATTTGATGTATGGATTATTTTTATTTATTTAAATTAGTGCATATAAAAACAAATTAATATTTTTTTTTCAAAATTATATGATTAAAATCTTTAACCTTATAATATGTATAAATATAAATATAAATATATATACCCACACACATTCAAATAATATTTTAATTATAAAACAAAATGTCAGACTAGTTATCTGCAAAGATATAAGAAAAAACACGGGACTGCATCTATTATTTCTAATGATTTCACACAAATTACGCTTAATCAACATCCTAATGAATTTTTAGGTTCATTTTATTTTTCACAAGATAATTGGCACAATTGATTAGCTAAATTTATAATGTAATTTGAGCAATAAAAAAATTTAATATCTAATTTATCAAAAATTTCTTTTAAAACTTCACTTGCTTTTGATATTGGATCAATCAACAAAACTTTACTTGTATATGTATTACTAAGCATTTGATAGATAATATGGAAGTGTTTTGTTTTTAATATTAAAATTTTAATTTTAATATCTTTATTTAGTAGATTTTGTTACTTTCTTTTTAGATATAGACATTTTATAGAATCACATAAATTATATGTTCTTATTTCGTTTTATTTTGATTATCTCTTAATGTGATTTTTAATAATAATAAATTAAAAAAAACAAATAAAATTCTAAAAAAGTATTAATATAAAATGTCTGGCCTAATTTGGTAAGAAAAATAATATCATATCTGACATGATATGACAAAAATTTAATAAATTATGTAACATGTTAGGTCATACGTTTAACCATGCCAGTGTAGCACGTTAAAAATTAATACTAAACTAACTTTATGCATTAACATATAAGTTAGTATTTAAATAGGATGTGCCAACTCATTTGACACCTCTAGATATCGATGACACTCAGGGAAAAAAAGGTGGAGTTGGATGAGAAGATAAATGAGAAATTAAATGAGAAAAGAGAAAAAAAGGAAAAATGATTGCAACATATTATTTAATTTTTTAAATTTAAAAATTTAATCCTTTTAAAATTATCCATTTAAATTTAATTTTTATATTATTTTAATTTAATAATTTTATATATTTTTTAAATATGTTAATATGTCATTTGACTTACTTATGTATCTATTAATTAAAATAACATAATATTTTAACTGAATTAAATTTATAAATATATTAACGTTATTAAATAATTTATAATATTTTTTAATTCACATAAAAAAATATCCCAAAATCAAACTATCAAATCCATAAATCATTTTTACAAACCTTGAAATCAAATCGAAAATCCCTTACTCAAATCTCAAATGCCTTTCAAAATCCCTTTTATCTTCCGGGAACCCCAACCACAGAATCGGAATTTACTACCAAAATCTCGATATCTTCGCATTTTATCATAACTAGGGGATAACCTCACCGATAGCGGTGCCAAGAACCACCTACCCGAACCACCAGGACGTCACTATTTGATTTGATTTATTGCACGGCAATAATTGACTGTGCGCATCAAATAAAAGCCGATTGTCCAGCTGATCAGCTTCTGCAAATTTGCAGTTGGAAGTTTCTCTTAACTAGTATATGATATTTTGACTTAAAATTTCACTCATAATTTAAATAAATTTACTTGATTATGTATATTCATGTTTGATTTTTTTTTTTGCCAAAATTCATGTTTGATGTTTGATATTTTATTTCTCTTTCTCTAACAGTAAAGGATAAATTAGTAACACTATAGAAGAGACGAAATACACATTTTGCTTAATATTAATTAGGATTATTATTTTATTCAGAGTAAATAAAATTAAGATGAATGACATCGTTACTCACTCTTTTTTAATTTAATTAATTATATTTCAAGGAGTCTTTTTTTTTTTAACTAGATTTCAAAGGGTTAATTTGCTGGCTTTTGTGTTTTTCTAGGTTTGAAAACTAATAATTTTCTCATTGAACATAAACATATCACCACCCCAACTACCTTGTAAGAAACTTTTCATAACGGGTTAATCGTGGTCTTAACTCTTTCAACTAACGAATTGCAACCAAGTAGCATATAAACCGTCGGAGTGTGGGGAAAATGAAGAAATAAGCGGCAGAGAAATATGGCTACTAATCCCGGAGTTCTCACTAACTGGCCATGGAAACCTCTTGGGAACTTCAAGGTACTGCTTTATTGATTGTTCATTGTTCTTCCTTCGCGTAATAATTGTAGTATGCTATATATATATATATATATGTATATGTTTAATACTCACTACTTGAACGCATTTGTTTGGATGGTGTGGTAGTATGTTATCTTGGCTCCATGGGTGGTTCACAGTACTTACTGTCTCGTGTGTAAAGGAGAAAAGGAGGACCTTTTCTACGTCCTCTTATTCCCATTTCTTCTCACAAGATTCCTTCACAATCAGATATGGGTTTCTTATTCTCGTTACAGAACTGCCAAAGGAAACAACAGGATCGTTGATAAGGGCATTGAGTTTGAGCAAGTTGACAGAGAAAGCAACTGGTTAATTACTCCTAATTATTAGCTTTATTGTTTGTCTTTTCAGTTTGAGCCCAATAATGATGGATAGTTTGGCACTTGTTACGCAAGATTGAGCCTAATAATGATGGATGGTTTGGCAATTGTTATGCAGGGATGACCAGATCATATTAAATGGACTTCTCTTCTACTTGGGGCATATGATAATACCAATAGCATCTCGCATGCCTATATGGAGATCAGATGGAGCTATTATCACAATTCTACTCCATGTTGGCCCAGTGGAGTTCCTCTATTATTGGCTTCACAGGGCGCTGCACCATCACTACCTCTACTCTCGCTATCACTCCCATCACCATTCTTCCATTGCCACCGAGCCCATTACCTGTGAGCTCGCACCACCCAAATGGCATTTAGTATTCTTTAAAAGAATAATGATAATCAACTATATATACGTACTTTCATATAATTTATTAATTCAAATGTTACACCAATGAATTACTACATACGGTTCTTTTGGCAGCGGTCATTCACCCATTTGCAGAAGAAGTTGCATACTTCTTGCTCTTTGCAATCCCTATATTGACAATGGCATTTACGGGCACTGCTTCCATTGTGGCGGGAGCCGTTTACTTAACTTACATTGATCTAATGAACAATATGGGACACTGCAACTTCGAACTGGTTCCAAACTGGGTTTTCTCTATCTTCCCTCCTCTCAAGTATCTCATGTATACCCCCTCGTAAGTTACGTTTCCGTTGATGAATTTCTCTGAGCATTACATACCCATTACCATACTTAAATACTTAGCCTGGATATGGCAGATATCACTCTTTGCATCATACTCAATTTCGGACCAATTACTCGCTGTTCATGCCGATTTACGATTACATTTACGGCACAGTGGACAAGTCCTCAGATGCTTTATACGAGTCTTCGCTCAAAAGGCACGAAGAGTCACCGGACATCGTATATTTGACGCATTTAACTACGACAAACTCCATCTATCATTTGCGCCTTGGCTTTGCTTCCTTAGCTTCTAAGCCATTCGCTTCAAAGTGGTATTTGATGGCGATGTGGCCTGTGACATGTTGGTCTGTGGTCTTCACTTGGATTTATGGTCGTACATTTATTTCAGAGAGGAATGCGTTGGATAAGCTCAAACTGCAATCTTGGGTGGTACCAAGATACACTATGCATGTAATAAAAGCATATTTCTCATCTCTTTTTCCTCTGTAATATTTTTTTCTTTTAGATTTGATTTACATGAACGTGTCGCAGTACCTTTTGGGGAAGCAAAAAGAAGTTGTCAATAACTTAATTGAAGAAGCTATACTTGAAGCCGATAAGAAGGGAGCCAAGGTGCTGAGCTTAGGCCTTCTGAATCAGGCAATAAGTTTATACCCAGCCTAGCTTTTAATTTCAACACTCCTTAATTATTTCAAAGTTATTTCAAAAAACTTATTTTCATAGTCCTTTGAAATTAATGTCAATTATTACAGAATGAAGATCTTAATGGGAATGGAGAGCTCTATATCCAAAGGCACCCTAAGCTTAAAATCAAGCTTGTGGATGGAAGCAGTTTAGCAGCGGCTGTTGTGGTGAACAGTATTCCCCAAGGAACAAACCAAGTACTCCTCGGGGGCAAGGTTTCTAAGGTTTCTTATGCCATAGCCCTTGCTTTATGCCAAAAAGGTGTCCAGGTATTGAAATTTAAAAGGTCAAAATTAGTTAATATTCAAGAATCAAGGTTCCTCTGAAACGGACATGACATGATGGATAGGATGGAACATCGTAATACAAAGTACAATTTTGATGAACAGGTGGCCACAACAAAAGAGGATAAATACAAGCAGTTTGAGCAGAGTGACAGGTTTGGAAATAACTTGGTTCTTCCAGATAACTATGATCAAAAGGTAAATTTTGTTTGTAAGAATATGATTAGTGAGAATTTGTAATTAAGACTAGTTAACCTGCTATTAAAACAAAAATAAAAATGGGTAATTAGCATTTGCAGATATGGGTGGTGGGGGAGGGATTCACCGAAAGAGAACAGTTGAAGGCAAAAAAAGGGACATTATTTATTCCCTTCTCACAATTCCAACCAAAGAAAGTGCGCAAAGACTGCTACTACCACACTACTCCCGCCATGGTGGCTCCTAAATCTCTGGAGAACTTGCATTCTTGCGAGGTCAGTATAGAGATCTTCCTAATTTCCTGACCATTCTTTCCATCTTTGGCAACTGGATATGTGCATGCATATCAAAATATGTCGCTTAAGTTGCCAGTTTTTACTATTTTTTCTCTTAATTATTGAAGATATGTATCTGAATATGACACAGAATTGGTTGCCAAGAAGAGTGATGAGTGCATGGCGGGTGGCTGGGATCATTCATGGTCTGGAAGGATGGAACGTTCATGAGTGCGGTCAAACCATGTTTAGCATGGATAAAGTTTGGAAAGCCAGTCTGGAGCATGGGTTTCGTCCTTTGCCGATCTCCATTTAATCAAAGGACTGGTCTTGTCTCACTACAATACAAGCAAATGCCCATGTTATGTTCATAAAAATAAATTGTAGTAAACTTAATTATGTACGTGGAAGAATTGAACTGGGTCAATCGTACTTGTATTATGAAATTGAGATGCCGCACCCACTTTCACACCTGGACAAGAATAGGTAATCAAGAACCAACCATAGTGTTTTTTGACCAAATTGAGACGAAAAGCGTGAGAATTGAATGAATTTAGACATTATACAAGAGATAAGGAAATGCTAAACATTCCTGCTTTCCCTTCTTTGAAACATGAAAAGACATAGAAACCTTTGACCGTCAAGAAACCGTTCCAAACAAGAACAGGAAAAAAATTAAAACTCATGCTGCTTAAAAACGATAAAAAACAGAAAAATCTTTTTAATAAAAACAAGTAATAAGTTGTAAAACAAAAATAGCAGTTCCTGAATCCGAATTCAGACATCTGACCAGAAAACTTGGTTGTAATGATATCTGAATCTAACTAAAAAATGAGATAGGAGAACATAAGTTATATGGTTAGTACCAGAACAGCCTATCTGAATTCTGAAACAGTGAACACGCACAACTCTACCAAAAAATTGACAGGCTAGAGTTAATTTTTCACTTAAAGCACTTGGCATCCAACAAAGGCTCTCTCCCGAAAGGTTCACAGTCTTCAATCATAACTTAACGCAAATTAAGTACAATTTTGATGATGAACAGGTTGCCACAATGAATGAGTTTTTGGAGTCTAATCTCTGAAGGAATCCTCCTACCTTCTACATGCATATAAGAGTAAGTTTATGGAATTTGAATGTGAGGTTAAAAAATAGATTGTAGAATGTAATTTTGGGGGGCAAATGAAAACTATATGAAAATTTTGAAGAATTACTATAAGGATAAATATGCCTAAGTTTAGATAGAACTAGGTATGAACTATGATTAGATATCAATGCTTACCTACACAACTTGTTGCATTTTACATTAAAAAAAAAAAAGACAAGAAAAATCGCAGCAAAAGCAAACTAAAATCACATTTTACATAGAAAATCATTGGATAAATTCCATCAAAGTCCTCTAGTTTTGAATATAATATTTTAGCATAAGTCTATTAGTTTGAAAAATAGACAATCCACCCCAATCAGTCAGACAATTACAAAACTACCCATCAAACCTAAACCTTTTTATATTTTTATATATTAATCTTTATTTTATATATCTATTGAATATATAATAACAAAATTATTTGTTTTAAACATTACAACTTTTTAAATTAGGTTTACTTCTTATAAATGATTTTTAATTTAAAATGAATAAGATTATTATCACTATATTTTCACAAACTATATAGATTTAAGTTTAAAAAATATGCGAGTATTATAATAACTAAAACCGAATTGATAAATATTCAGTTATGATTATTTTCTTTTTTTTTTAACCAACCTTTTTTCATATCATATCCTTCATGTTCTTTTATTTTTTTAAATTGTTACATGCAAAAAATAATATTATACACTTAATATATTTATTTTTTATACATATAAGTTATTTTTTTTATGTTGTATCTAAATTTTTTTATTATAGATTTGATATATTTTAGAAAAATAAAAAATTATTATTATTAAATATTACTCTATATGAGTATTTGAAAATACTTATTTTTTAAGGATAAAATGATTTTAAAAAATTATTTTTGATATGAAAGAATTTAATTGTCCTGTAAAATTAAAATTTTGGGACGAATTGTCTATTGTTTAAACTAACAGACTTATATTTAATTATATTAAAAACTCAAGGATCTTAATGGCATTTACCCAAAATCATTGGGCAGATTTTTCTTTTTTTTTTCCTTTCTTTGACAAGCAACTAGATATCCATAGCCCCATCGAAGCTGAGAGATAGCCCAAGCATGGCACGTCCAAATATGGGCTTAATATCCAAGCACTTGTACAGAGTTTGTTCAACTCAAAACGGTGAGCTTCACACGGGAGTTTAAAGCCCTCGATGGTGGCCCATGTCAAGCCTTGGTCCAAGATATGGAATTTTCCAACCACATTTGTATTGGTGATGTTCATGCTTACTAATAAAAGTAAGGAACACTTGTTATGGGCCATTTGGACCACCGGTTAGCTACACTATGGTGTGGTTGCAAGTCTCAATCGGATTGATGCATTGATTGGATCTCTTTTTCACCTTTAGAGCTATAATTTAGAGACAAAAAGTGTATATTACTTATCCTTTTTCTTTTTCATTTTTTATTTAACAAATTTCAAATAAATTCTTTGATTTACTATAATAAATAATTTTTATAATTATATAAATAAAATATCTAGAAGTTGAATAAATACATAAATAAACAATAAATTCTATAATAAACTAAATTATTAATAAATAAATAAAAATAAATATCTTTATAATTAATATGAATTAACACAAATAGATAACTACATAAATAATAAATAATTTAAAACTTCTATTACATACAGATTTTAGCTTATAATTCTTAATAATAATTTTTTTTTATTATACTTCATTTCATCACTATCATTATATTTATATTTAAATATATATTTTATTATTACAATATTTAATCTCACTATTATCTTATAATCTTATCAAAATCAATTTTACTTGTCATCTACGTATATCCTTAAACATGTGTGAAACTTTAATGTGTTTTTCATGTTTTTATGTTTTATGCATGCTTGGATAGAAATCCAATTAAAAACATATATGACCCCTGCAAACTATAATGCGATGAGAGAAAAATCTTCATTGGGTTGAGGTATCCAACTTTAATAGAAAATGAAGTACAAAATTGACAATTCATAAAACTTTTTAAAGTTATTGGCAGCGTTTGACAACAAAAAGGTAGGAGATGGATGAAAGGACAGATGAGGAATTAAATGAGGAAACAGAAAGAGTGAAAAAAAAAATTGAATGTTGAGACATAAAAGTACAATTAATTAAAAAATTCATATACATTGAACCATAAGGGTCAATTTTTTTTTAGGTTATTGATGACATTAAATGAAAAAAGGACGGAGTTAGATGGGAAGACAAATGAGAAATTAAATGAGGAAAGAGGGTTAAATTATGTCAAAAATTATTTTTTAAAAATTAAAATTAAAATTTTTATTATTTTTTAAATTTAATCTTTATATCGTTTTAATTTAATTTTAATTTTATTTAATTTTATAATTAAATATATTAATATATCTTTGGATTTGCTTACATATCCGTTGATTAAAATAACATAATTCTTTGACTAAATAAATTTTATAAAAATATTTACGTGGATTAAATGATAGTAGTGTTTTTTAATAAACATTAAATTATATTTTTTAATTTTCTTTTTAAAAGCTTAATAATTGATTTTAATTTTAAAAAAAGCAAACTAATCCAAAACTAAAAGAACAAATCTTAAAAAAAAAAAAAATCCTAATACCAAACTACCAAATCCCTAAATGTTTTTTGCAAACCCTAAAGTCAAATCTAAAATGCCTTTCAAAATCACTTTTGTCTTCCAGGAACCCAACGACAGGATCGGAATTTACTGCCACATTCTCGATATCTTCGCATTTAATGAAAAATAGGGGATAACTTTACCGATAGTGGCGCCAAGAACCACGTACCTGAACCACCAGGACGTCACTATTTGATTTGATTTATTGCACTGCAATAATGCGACTGTCAGTATCAAATTAACGCTAATTCTCCATATTGCCTTTATTAATCGAACTTGGGACATCCAAATTTGTCTAGGTTCGATGTATCAGCTTCTGCAAATTTAGTTGGAAGTTTCTCTTAACTAGTGTATGATATTTTGACTTAAAATTTCACTAATAATTTAAATAAACATACTTGATTATGTATATTCATGTTCGTTTTTTTCTTTTTTTTTTGTAAAAATTCATGTTTGATGTTTGATATTTTATTTCTCTTTCTCTAACAGTAAAACATAAAATAGTAATACCACATAGAAAGAAACGAAAGTATACATTTTGCTTAATATTAATTAGGATAATTATTTTACTCAGAGCAAATTAAATTAAGATGAATGATATCTTTCCTCATTCTTTTTTATTTAATTAATTATATTTCAAGGAGTTTTTTTTTTTTTTTTAACAAGATTTCAAAGGGTTAATTTGCTGGCTTTTGTCTTTTTCTAGGTTTGAAAACTAATAATTTTCTCATTGAACATAAACATATCCCCACCCCAACCAACTTGTGAGAAACTTTTCATAACGCGTTAATTGTGGTCCTAACTCTTTCAACTAACGAATTGCCACCGAGTAGCATATAAACCGTCGGAGTGTGGGGAAAATGAAGAAATAAGCGGCAGAGAAATATGGCTACTAATCCCGGAGTTCTCACTAACTGGCCATGGAAACCTCTTGGGAACTTCAAGGTACTGCTTTATTGATTGTTCATTGTTCTTCCTTCGGGTAATAATTGTAGTATGCTATATATATGTATATGTATATATATATATGTATACGTATAATACTCACTGCTTGAACGCATTTGTTTGGATGGTGTGGTAGTATGTCATCTTGGCTCCATGGGTGGTTCACAGTACTTACTGTCTCGTGTGTAAAGGAGAAAAGGAGGACCTTTTCTACGTCCTCTTATTCCCATTTCTTCTCACAAGATTCCTTCACAATCAGATATGGGTTTCTTATTCTCGTTACAGAACTGCCAAAGGAAACAACAGGATCGTTGATAAGGGCATTGAGTTTGAGCAAGTTGACAGAGAAAGCAACTGGTTAATTACTCCTAATTATTAGCTTTATTGTTTCTCTTTTCAGTTTGGGCCTGATAATGATGGATGGTTTGGCACTTGTTATGCAGGGATGACCAGATCATATTAAATGGACTTCTCTTCTGCTTGGGGCATATGATAATGCCAATAGCATCTCACTTGCCTATATGGAGATCAGATGGAGCTATTATCACAATTCTACTCCATGTTGGCCCAGTGGAGTTCCTCTATTATTGGCTTCATAGGGCGCTGCACCACCATTACCTCTACTCTCGCTATCACTCCCATCACCATTCTTCCATTGCCACCGAGCCCATTACCTGTGAGCTAGCACCACCGAAATGGCATTTAGCATTCTTTAAAAGAATAATGATAATCAACTATATATACGTATTCTCATATAATTTATTAATTCGAATGTTACACAAATGAATTACTACATATGGTTCTTTTGGCAGCGGTCATTCACCCATTTGCAGAAGAAGTTGCATACTTCTTGCTCTTTGCAATCCCTATATTGACAATGGCATTTACGGGCACTGCTTCCATTGTAGCAGGAGCCGTTTACTTAACTTACATTGATCTAATGAACAATATGGGACACTGCAACTTCGAACTGGTTCCAAACTGGGTTTTCTCTATCTTCCCTCCTCTCAAGTATCTCATGTATACCCCCTCGTAAGTTAATTTTCTGTTGATGAATTTCTCTGAGCATTACGTACCCATTACCATACTTAAATACTTAACCTGGATATGGCAGATATCACTCTTTGCATCATACTCAATTTCGGACCAATTACTCGCTGTTCATGCCGGTTTACGATTACATTTACGGTACAGTGGACAAGTCCTCAGATGCTTTATACGAGTCTTCGCTCAAAAGGCACGAAGAGTCACCGGACATCGTATATTTGACGCATTTAACTACGACAAACTCCATCTATCATTTGCGCCTTGGCTTTGCTTCCTTAGCTTCTAAGCCATTCGCTTCAAAGTGGTATTTGATGGCGATGTGGCCTGTGACATGTTGGTCTGTGGTCTTCACTTGGATTTATGGCCGTACATTTATTTTAGAGAGGAATGCCTTGGATAAGCTCAAACTGCAATCTTGGGTGGTACCAAGATACACTATGCATGTAATAAAAACATATTTCTCATCTCTTTTTCCTCTGTAATATATTTTTTTTCTTTTAGATTTGATTTAAATGAACGTGTCGCAGTACCTTTTGGGGAAGCAAAAAGAAGTTGTCAATAACTTAATTGAAGAAGCTATAATTGACGCCGATAAGAAGGGAGCCAAGGTGCTGAGCTTAGGCCTTCTGAACCAGGCAATAAGTTTATACCCAGCCTAGCTTTTAATTTCATCACTCCTTAATTATTTCAAAGTTATTTAAAAAAACTTATTTTCACAATCCTTTGAAATTAATGTCAATTAATGCAGAATGAAGATCTTAATGGGAATGGAGAGCTCTATATCCAAAGGCACCCTAAGCTTAAAATCAAGCTTGTGGATGGAAGCAGTTTAGCAGCGGCTGTTGTAGTGAACAGCATTCCCGAAGGAACAAACCAAGTACTCCTCGGGGGCAAGTTTTCTAAGGTTTCTTATGCCATTGCCCTTGCTTTATGCCAAAAAGGTGTCCAGGTATTGAAATTTAAAAGGTCAAAATTAGTTAATATTCAAGAATCAAGGTTCCTCTGAAACGGACATGACATGATGGATAGGATGGAACATCGTAATACAAAGTACAATTTTGATGAACAGGTGGCCATAACAAAAGAGGATAAATACAAGCAGTTCGAGCAGAATGACAGGTTTGGAAATAACTTGGTTCTTCCAGATAACTATGATCAAAAGGTAAATTTTGTTTGTAAAAATGTGACTAGTGATAATTTGTAATTAAGACTAATTAATCTGTTATTAAAACAAAAATAAAAACGGGCAATTGGAATTTGCAGATATGGGTGGTGGGGGATGGATTCACCGAAAGAGAACAGTTGAAGGCAAAAAAAGGGACATTATTTATTCCCTTTTCACAATTCCCACCAAAGAAAGTGCGCAAAGACTGCTGCTACCATGCTACTCCTGCCATGGAGGCTCCTAAATCTCTTGAGAACTTGCATTCTTGCGAGGTAAGTATAGAGACCTTCCTAATTTTCTAACCATGTTTTTCATCTTTGGCAACTGGATATGTGCATGCATATCAAAATATGTGGCTTAAGTTGCCAGTTTTTACTATTTTTTTTCTCTTAATTATTGAAGATATGTGTATGAATATGATACAGAATTGGTTGCCAAGAAGAGTGATGAGTGCATGGCGGGTGGCTGGGATCATTCATGGTCTGGAAGGATGGAACGTTCATGAGTGCGGTCAAAACATGTTTAGCATGGATAAAGTTTGGAAGGCCAGTCTGGAGCATGGGTTTCGTCCTTTGCCGATCTCCATTTAATCAAAGGACTGGCCTTGTCTCACTACAATACAAGCAAATACCCATGTTATGTTCATAAAAATAAATTGTAGTGAACTTAATTATGTACGTGGAAGAATTGAACTGGGTCAATCGTACTTGTATTATGAAATTGAGATGCCGCACCCACTTTCACACCTGGACAAGAATAGGTAATCAAGAACCAACCATAGTGTTTTTCGACCAAATTGAGAAATGAATGAATTTAGACATTATACAAGAGATAAGGAAATGCTAAACATTCCTGCTTTCCCTTCTTTGAAACATGAAAAGACATAGAAACCTTTGACCGTCAAGAAACCGTTCCAAACAAGAACAGGAAAAAAAATTAAAACTCATGCTGCTTAAAAACGATAAAAAACAGAAAAACCTCTTTAATAAAAACAAATAATAAGTTGTAAAAAAAAAATAGCAGTTCCTGAATCCGAATTCAGACATCTGACCAGAAAACTTGGTTGTAATGATATCTGAATCTAACTAAAAAATAAGATAGGAGAACATAAGTTATATGGTTACTACCAGAACAGCCTATCTGAATTCTGAAACAATGAACACGCACAACTCTACCAAAAAACTGACAGGCTAGAGTTAATTTTTCACTTAAAGCACTTGGCATCCAACAAAGGCTCTCTCCCGAAAGGTTCACAGTCTTCAATCATAACTTAACGCATATTAAGTACAATTTTGATGATGAACAGGTTGCCACCATAAATGAGTTTTTGGAGTCCATTCTCTAAAGGAATCCTCCTACCTTTTACATGCATATAAGAGTAAGTTTATGGAATTTGAATGTGAGGTTAAAAAATAGATTGTAGAATGTAATTTTGGGGGGCAAATAAAAACTATATGAAAATTTGAAGAATTACTATAAGGATAAATATGCCTAAGTTTAGATAGAACTAGGTATGAACTATAGTTAGATATCAATGCTTACCTACACAACTTGTTGCATTTTACATTAAAAAAAAAGAAAAAGAAGAGACAAGAAAAATGGCTGCAAAAGCAAACTAAAATCACATTTTACATAGAAAATCATTGGATAAATTCCATCAAAGTCCTCTAGTTTTGAAAATAATATTTTAACATAAGTCTATTAGTTTGAAAAATAGACAATCCACCCCAATCAGTCAGACAATTACAAAACTACCCATCAAACCTAAACCTTTTATATTTTTATATATTAATCTTTATTTTTATATATCTATTGAATATATAATAACAAAATTATTTGTATTAAACATTACAACTTTTAAATTAGGTTTACTTTTATAAATGATTTTTAATTTAAAATGAATAAGATTATTATCACTATATTTTCACAAACTATATAGATTTAAGTTTAAAAAATATGCGAGTATTATAATAGCTAAAACCGAATTGATAAATATTCAGTTATGATTATTTTCTTTTTTTTTTTCAACCAACCTTTTTTCATATCATATCCTTCATGTTCTTTTATTTTTTTTAAATTGTTACATGCAAAAAATAATATTATCCACTTAATATATTTATTTTTTTACAATATAAGTTATTTTATATGTTGTATCTAAATTTTTTATTTATAGATTTGATATATTTTAGAAAAATAAAAAATTATTATTATTAAATATTACTCTATATGAGTATTTGAAAATACTTATTTTTTAAGGATAAAATGGATTTTAAAAAAGATTTTTGATATGAAAGAATTTAATTGTCCTGTAAAATTAAAAATTTGGGACGAATTGTCTTTTTTAAACTAACAGACTTATATTTAATTATATTAAAAGCTCAAGGATCTTAATGGAATTTATCCAAAATCATTTGGCAGATTTTTCTTTTTTTTTTTTCCTTTCTTTGACAAGCAACTAGATATCCATGGCCCCATCGAAGCTGAGTGATAGCCCAAGCATGGCACGTTGAAATATGGGCTTAATATCCAAGCATTTGTACAGAATTTGTTCAACTCAAAACGGTGAGCTTCACAAGGGACTTTGAAGCCCACGATTGTGGCCCATGTCAAGCCTTGGTCCAAGATATGGAATTTTCCAACCACATTTGTATTTGTTATGTTCATGCTTACTAATAAAAGTAAGGAACGCTTCTTATGGGCCATTTGGACCACCGGTTAGCTACACTATGGTGTGGTTGCAAGTCTCAATCGGATTGATGCATTGATTGGATCTCTTTTTTACCTTTAGAGCTATAATTTAGAGACAAAATGTCTATATTCCTTATCCTTTTTCTTTTTCATTTTTTATTTAACAATTTTCAAATAAATTCTTAGACTTACTATAATAAATAATTTTTATAATTATATAAATAAATATCTAGAAGTTGAATAAATACATAAATAAACAATAAATTCTATAATAAACTAAATTATTAATAAATAAATAAAAATAAATATCTTTATAATTAATATGATTTAACTCAAATAAATAACTACATAAATAATAAATAATTTAAGATTTCTATTACATACAGATTTTAGCTTATAATTCTTAATAATAATTTTTTTCTTATTATACTTCATTTTCATCACTATCATTATATTCATATCTAAATACATATTTTATAATTAATTTTAATCTCATCATTATAATATTTAATCTCATTATCACCTTATAATCTTATCAAAACCAATTTTACTTGTCATCTATATAAATCTTTAAACATGTGTGAAACTTTAACGTGTTTTCCATGTTTTTATCTTTCATGCATGCATGGATAGAAATCCAATTAAATATATTTGAGCCCTACAAACTTTAATGCGATGAGAGAAAAATCCATATTGGGTTGAGGTATCCAATTTTGATAGAAATGAAGTACAAAATTGACCATTCATAAAACATTTTTCATCGCCTGACAGCTGTTTTTTTTTAAATATGAGAGGGATTTGATTTTTTAAAGTTATCGACAGCGTTTGACAACAAAAAGATAGAGATGGATGAAAGGATAGATGAGAAATTAAACGAGAAAAGAGGGTTAAATTATGTCAAAAAATATTTTTTAAAATTTTAAAATTTAATTTCTTTGTTATTATTTAAATTTAATCTTCATATTGTTTTAATTTAATTTTAATCTAATTATTAATTTTATTTATTTTTTATAATTAAATATATTAATACATCATTATATTTGCTTACATATTCATTGATTAAAATAACATAATACTTTGATTGAGTTAATTTTATAAAAATATTTATGTGGATTAAATGATAATAGTATTTTTTAATCCACATTAAATTATATTTTTTAATTTTCTTTTTAAAAGCTTAATAATTAATTTTAACTTATAAAAAGAAAACTAATCCAAAGAACAAATCTTAAAAAAAAAAAAATCCCAAAATCAAACTACCAAATCCCAAAATCTTTTTTACAAACCCTACAGTCAAATCGAAAATCCTGACTCAAATCCAAAATGCCTTTCGAAATCCCTTTTATCTTCCAGAACCCAACGACAGGATCGGAATTTACTACCAAAATCTCGCTATCTTCGCATTTTATCGTAACTAGGGGATAACTCTACCGACAGTGGTGCCAAGAACCACCTACCAGAACCACCCGGACGTCACTATTTGATTTGATTTATTGCACAACAATAATCTACTGTCAGTATCGAATTAACGCTATTTCTCCATCTTGCCTTTATTAATCGAACTTGGGACATCCAAATTTGTCTAGCTTCGATGTATCAGCTTCTGCAAATTTGCAGTTGGAAGTTTCTCTTAACTAGTATATGATATTTTGACTTAAAATTTCACTCATAATTTAAATAAATTTACTTTATTATGTATATTCATGTATGTTTTTTTTTTTTTCAAAATTCATGTTTGATGTTTGATATTTTATTTCTCTTTCTCTAACAGTAAAGGATAAATTAGTAACACTACATAGAAAGAGACGAAAGTATACATTTTGCTTAATATTAATTAGGATTATTATTTTACTCAGAGTAAATTAAATTAAGATGAATGACATCGTTACTCACTCTTTTTTATTTAATTAATTATATTTTAAATAGTCTTTTTTTTTTAACAAGATTTCAAAGGGTTAATTTGCTGGCTTTTGTGCTTTTCTAGGTTTGAAAACTAATAATTTTCTCATTGAAGACAAACCTATCCCCACCCCAACTAGCTTTTCATGACGCGTTAATTGTGGTCTTAACTCTTTCAACCAACGAATTGCCACCAAGTAAGCATATAAACCGTCGGAGTGTGGGGAAAATGAAGAAACAAGCAGCAGAGAAATATGGCTACTAATCCCGGAGTTCTCACTAACTGGCCATGGAAACCTCTTGGGAACTTCAAGGTACTGCTTTATTGATTGTTCATTGTTCTTCCTTCGCGTAATAATTGTAGTAGGCTATATATATATATATATATATGTATGTATAATGCTCACTGCTTGAACGCATTTGTTTGGATGGTTTGGTAGTATGTTATCTTGGCTCCATGGGTGGTTCACAGCACCTACTGTCTCGTGTGTAAAGGAGAAAAGGAGGCAGACCTTTTCTACTTCCTGATATTCCCATTTCTTCTCACAAGATTCCTTCACAATCAGATATGGGTTTCTTATTCTCGTTACAGAACTGCCAAAGGAAATAACAGGATCGTTGATAAGGGCATCGAGTTTGAGCAAGTTGACAGAGAAAGCAACTGGTTAATTACTCCTAATTATTAGCTCTATTGTTTCTCTTTTCAGTTTGAGCCTAATAATGATGGATGGTTTGGCACATGTTACGCAGGGATGACCAGATTATATTAAATGGACTTCTCTTCTACTTGACGCGTATGATAATACCAATAGCATCTCACTTGCCCATATGGAGATCAGATGGAGTTATTATCACAATTCTACTCCATGCTGGCCCAGTGGAGTTCCTCTATTATTGGCTTCACAGGGCGCTGCACCACCATTACCTCTACCCTCGCTATCACTCCCATCACCATTCTTCCATTGCCACCGAGCCCATTACATGTGAGCTAGCATTCTTAAAAAGAATAATGATAATCAACCATATATACATACTCTCATATAATTTATTAATTCAAATGTAACACAAATTTACTATATATGGCTCTTTTGGCAGCGGTCATTCACCCATTTGCAGAAGAAGTTGCATACTTTTTGCTCTTTGCGATACCATTATTGACAACGGTATTTACGGGCACTGGGTCCCTTCTGGCAGCATTTGGTTACATAACTTATATTGATCTCATGAACAATATGGGACATTGCAACTTCGAACTGGTTCCAAACTGGGTTTTCTCTATTTTCCCTCCTCTCAAGTATTTCATGTATACCCCAACGTAAGTTTTCCGTTGATGAGTTTCTCTGAGCCATTATGTGCCCATTACCATACTTATATGCTTTACCTGAATTAAACTGTTTGTTTTATGGTATATGGCAGATATCACTCCTTGCATCATACTCAATTTCGGACCAACTACTCGTTGTTCATGCCGGTTTACGATTACATTTATGCTACAGTGGACAAGTCCTCTGATGCTTTATACGAGTCTTCGCTCAAAAGGCACGAAGAGTCACCGGACATCGTATATTTGACGCATTTAACTACGATAGACTCCATCTATCATTTGCGCCTTGGCTTTGCTTCCTTGGCCTCTAAGCCATTCACTTCAAAGTGGTATTTGATGGCGATGTGGCCTGTGACATGTTGGTCTGTGGTCTTCACTAGGATTTATTGCCGTACATTTATTTCAGAGAGGAATGCGTTAGATAAGCTCAAACTGCAGTCTTGGGTGATACCAAGATACACTATGCATGTAATAAAAACATGTTTCTCATCTCTTTTTCCTCTTTAAAATTTGTTTTTTCCTTTTAGATTTGATTTACATGAACGTGTCGCAGTACCTTTTGGGGAAGCAAAAAGAAGTTGTCAGTAACTTAATTGAAGAAGCTATACTTGAAGCCGACAAGAAGGGAGCCAAGGTGCTGAGCTTAGGCCTTCTGAACCAGGCAATAAGTTTATACCCAGCCTAGCTTTTAATTTCATCACTCCTTAATTATTTCAAAGTTATTTGAAAAAACGTATTTTCATAATCCTTTGAAATTAATGTTAATTAATGCAGAATGAAGACCTTAATGGGAATGGAGAGCTCTATATCCAAAGGCACCCTAAGCTTAAAATCAAGCTTGTGGATGGAAGCAGTTTAGCAGCGGCTGTTGTGGTGAACAGCATTCCCGAAGGAACAAACCAGGTGCTCCTCGGGGGCAAGTTTTCTAAGGTTTCTTATGCCATAGCCCTTGCTTTATGCCAAAAAGATGTCCAGGTATTGAAATTTAAAAGGTCAAAATTAGTTAATATTCAAGATTCCTCTGGAACGGACATGACATGATGGATAGGATGGAACATCTTAATACAAAGTACAATTTTGATGAACAGGTGGCCACAACAAAAAAGGATAAATACAAGCAGTTTGAGCAGAGTGACAGGTTTGGAAATAACTTGGTTCTTCCAGATAACTATGATCAAAAGGTAAATTTTGTTTGTAAGAATATGATTAGTGAGAATTTGTAATTAAGACTAGTTAACCTGCTATTAAAACAAAAATAAAAATGGGTAATTAGCATTTGCAGATATGGGTGGTGGGGGAGGGATTCACAGAAAGAGAACAGTTGAAGGCAAAAAAAGGGACATTATTTATTCCCTTCTCACAATTCCCACCAAAGAAAGTGCGCAAAGACTGCTACTACCACACTACTCCCGCCATGGTGGCTCCTAAATCTCTGGAGAACTTGCATTCTTGCGAGGTAAGTATAGAGATATTCCTAATTCCTTGACCATTCTTTCCATCTTTGGCAACTGGATATGTGCATGCATATCAAAATATGTCGCTTAAGTTGCCAGTTTTTACTATTTTTTTTCTCTTAATTATTGAAGATATGTATCTGAATATGATACAGAATTGGTTGCCAAGAAGAGTGATGAGTGCATGGCGGGTGGCTGGGATTATTCATGGTCTGGAAGGATGGAACGTTCATGAGTGCGGTCAAACCATGTTTAGCATGGATAAAGTTTGGAAGGCCAGTCTGGAGCATGGGTTTCGTCATTTGCCAATCTCCATTTAATTAAAATACAAGCCAATGCCCATTTTATATGCGTATTTAAAAATAAATTGTAGTAAACTTAATTATGTACGTGGGAGAACTGAACTGGGTCAATCGTACTTGTATTATGAAATTGAGATGCCGCACCCACTTTCAAACCTGGACAAGACTAGGTAATCAAGAACCAACCGTAGTGTTGTTTCGACCAAATTGAGACCAAAAGTGTGAGAAATGAATGAATTTAGACATTATACAAGAGATAAGGAAATGCTAAACATTCCTGCTTTCCCTTCGACTGTCGAAAAACTGTTCCAAACAAGAACAGGAAAAAAAATAAAAACTCATGCTGCTTAAAAACGATAAAAAAACAGAAAAAACCTCTTTAATAAAAACAAGTAATAAGTTGTAAAACAAAAATAGCACTTCCTGAATCCGAATTCAGACATCTGACCAGAAAACTTGGTTGTAATGATGTCTGAATCTAACTAAAAAATGAGATAGGAGGACATAAGTTATATGGTTACTATCAGAACAGCCTATCTGAATTCTGAAACAGTGAACACACACAACTCTACCAAAAAACTGACAGGCTAGAGTTAATTTTTCACTTAAAGCACTTGGCATCCAACAAAGGCGCTCTCTCGAAAGGTTTACAGTCTTCAATCATAACTTAACGCAAATTATGAACAATTTTGATGATGAACAGGTTGCCACCATAAATGAGTTTTTGGAGTTTATTCTCTGAAGGAATCCTCCTACCTTTTAAATGCATATAGGAATAAGTTTATGAAATTTGAATGTAAGTTGTTAAAAAATAGATTGTAGAATGTAATTTTGGGGTGCAAATAAAAACTATACGAAAATTTTGAAGAATTACTATAAGGATAAATATGCCTAAGTTTAGATAGAACTAGGTATGAACTATAATTAGATATCAATGCTTACCTGCACAACTTGTTGTAGTTTACATTAGAAAAAAAGAAAAAAAAGAAAAGACAAGAAAAATGGCTGCAAAAGCAAACTAAAATCACATTTTACATTAGAAAATTATTTAACTAAAATCAATTTTATATAGAAAATAATTGGGTAAATTCCATCAAAGTCCTTTAGTTTTGAATATAATATTTTAACATAAGTTTATTAGTTTGAAAAATGGACAATCCACCCCAACAATTACAAAACTACCCATCAAACCTAAGTATGTTATATTTTTTGATATTATTCTTTATTTTATATATCTATTGAATATATAATAACAAAATTATTTGTATTTAAACATTACAACTTTTTAAATTAGGTTTACTTCTTATGAATGATTTTTAATTTAAAATAAATAAGATTATTATCAATATACTTTCACAAACATATAAATTTAAGTTTAAAATATATGCGAGTATTATAATAACTAAAATCGAATTGACAAATATTTAATTATGATTATTTTCTTTTTTTTTCAACCAACCTTTCTTCATATTATATCCTTCATGTTCTTTTTTTTAAATTGTTACATGCAAAAAATAATATTATGCACTTAATATATATATATTTTTATACATATAAGTTATTTTTATATGTTGTATCGAAATTTTTTTATTATAGATTTGATATATTTTAGAAAAAATAAAAATTATTATTATTAAATATTACTCTATATGAGTATTTGAAAATACTAATTTTTAAAAAAGATTTTTAATATGAAAGAATTTAATTTTCCTGTAAAATTAAAATTTTGGGACTAATTGTCTATTCTTCTTCGCCTGACAGCTGTTTTTTTTTTTTAAATATGAGAGGGATTTGATTTTTTAAAGTTATTGACAACATTTAGCAAACAAAAAGATAGGGATGGATGGAAGGACAGATGAGAAATTAAATGAAGAAATAGAAAGAGAGACAAAAATAATGGAATGTTGAAACATAAAAGTACATGTACATTGAATCATAAGGGTCAATTATATAAAAAATTCATGTACATTGAATCATAAGGGTCAATTTTTTTTGGTTATTGGAGACATTAAAAAAAAAAAAAGAATGGAGTTAGATGAGAAGACAAATGGGAAATTAAATGAGGAAAGAGGGTTAAATTATGCTAAAATTTATTTTTTAAAATTTAAAAATTTAATTTCTCTATTATTATTTAAATTTAATCTTCATATTGTTTTAATTTAATTTTAATTCAATTATTAATTTTATTTATTTTTTATAATTAAATATATTAATGTATCATTGATATCAACCGAATTTTCCTTTGGGAAGAAGGCGAAAGTAACAAAAGACTCCACAAAATGAGATGGAGTGAAGTTACAAAACCTAAAGATCGGTGGCCTTAGGTTAAAAAAAGTCAACCCCTTAATCAAGCTTTGCTCACTAAACTATGTTGGAGAATGACTAACCAATAAATGGACCTTTAGAGTGCTCGTGAATAAATACTTATTTAACGCCCTAAAATCCAACTACCAAATCCCCAAAATCTTTTCTACAAACCCTAAAGCCAAATTGAAAATCCCTTATCCAAATCTAAAATGCCTTCCCTTAAGGCCCCTTATATTCTAAGAACTCCAATCACAGGATTGGAATTTATTACCAAAAACTCAATATTTTCGTATTTTATTGTAACTCGCAAATAACTTTACCGACAGTGGTGCCAAGAATCTACTAAGACCAACGGGATGTTACTATTTGGTCCCATATTTTGTATGGCAATGATGTGACTGTTATTTTATTTTTTGAGGGAAGGTTGAGCAGGGCATGAATGTTAGGTTGTCGTTGGTTAGGGGCATTTTAATGTTCAGAGGATAAAATAGATTCTTTTTTTGAGAGTTCTAAATACATCTTATCTTTTTTTTTTTTTCAAATATATCTCTGTTTTTAATTTTTAAATGAAATTATTTAAATATTTTTTATTAGTTTTTGAATATCCATTATTTTTAAAAAATTATAACACTTCTCGAAAAAATATTTTCAAGAGAAAAAATTGAAAACTTATGGAAAATTATAAAAAAAGAAATTTTGTTAAAATTATTTATAAATTAATGTAATAAAAATTTATTATTAAAAAAATCATAAATTTTAAAATTAATTAAAAATCACTTTTACTATTTTAATTTTAGAAAAAATAAAATCTTATAAAGTTTTAATCAAATATTTTATTTCTTGATATTAAAAGGGTGATGAAAAAATTATCAAGTTTGATTAATATATAAAAGCTGAAACTCCTTTAAAACTATATAAATAATACTATTAAATACTATACAATTTTGTCAAAATGCTATAAAATCACCATTGCCATATTTTCGGTTTCATACAAATTTGAGAATCAATAGGAAATGTGTTGGAAGAATTAGAACTAATTTGAAATTGAATATTTTTTTTTATTAGCATCGCCTACTTATGAATAAAGAGGCAGTATAAGTAATAGTACTAAATACTATATAATTTATCAAAATTTCATATGTTAATTGGAGAAATTCATCATGATAAGTAGATGAAGAGACTTTTTTAGGGAATTCAGTTTAATTAAAATTATTATAAAAATTTAATAATCACTACAAAAAATATTTATTACAAAATAATAAATTTTAAATCTATAAAAAAATTATATTTGATATTTTATCTTTAATTTAATTAAGGTCTCATAAGATATTATTCTTTCTCTAAGATGAAAATAGTAAAAGTAATTTTTTATTAATTTTAAAATTTATATTTTTTTAAAAATAACTTTTTTAATTACAATTATTTACAAATAATTTTAATAAAATTTTTTAAAGTTTTCATAAAATTTCGATTCCACCACTCTTGAAAATGTATTCCTAAGAAGTGTTATAACTTATTGGTACTGTAATTTTGAGATGTATTATTATTTTTTAGAAATAAAATTTGTGAAATTGATATTTTAATAATTTTACTTGCAAAAAATTTTGAAAAAAAATAAGGTGTATAAAGCAAAAACGTAGGTGCGTTTAAAATTCTCTTTTTTTTTTTTTTTATAGTGTAAGTTAGTTGTTAAGTGGTTGTAATTTGGTTATTTTAGTTGAAGTGATATGTCGAGTTAATTTGAATTTTTGGGATCTATATCAATTCGATTATTTTAATTGACCACCAACTGACACATGGAGATTTCAACTTGTTACTCTTGATTGGATTGTTAACTGCCAGCTCAACTTTTGCCTACGATGTTAACCCTAATTTCTCTAATTTTTTTAGGTTTATGCTCTACTTCGAGTAAAGATTTGCCCGATTTTGATTTGTGCATATAGGACAAATTACCTAATACTATGTCTTTTTGCTATGATTTCATTTTCTTTTTATTTTAATTTAATTCCTTTTTCTTTTTCTTTCATGTTTTTCATCAAATATTCAACATATTTTCATATTATTTGATTATTAACAGTTTGAAATAGCTTTATTTATATTTATAATTAAAAAAAATTATGATTGTGATATAGGTGGTAATCATAAATATATTATCAACTAGCTTGCTAGTCGTACAGTGCACAGATTATTTTAATTTTATTTAAATTTAAATAAAAATATAAATTAATATTATTAAATTATTAACATGTTCAAAAAATATATATTATAAATATTATAATTAAAAATATTAAATCATAATAAAAATAAAAATTTTAATTAACAAATTAATAAACTTTAAAATATATGATAAACAATATTGGAGGAAGAAAAAATATCTAGAAGATATTGAAAAAATATTTTTAATTATGCCAACAAAATATTAAAATAGAAACTTAAAGTCTTATCACTTCAAATGAACTTAATTCAATTTGCATGATCTCCAGCTTCTTTTATCATTTTTATACACCTGTAAATTTATATAATTTTAAGATAAGTTCTATTTATTTAAGAGAAATAATGATTTTAAATATTTAAATAATATATGTGATAACTTACTCCCGTGTACATATTTTCTTTGTAAGAGTTTTAGTAATATCATAATCTTTAACATCTATATGGCTTTTTAAAACTGCCCTTTCAATTGTTTTGAGGTTAACATCTGATATGAAATTATGTTCTGTAAAAATTGAAATGAAATAATTTTAAATTTTAAATAATAGTATTAAATTATAAACAATTATTTAAGAAAATTATTGGCAAAAAGTTTTAATAAAACGTATTAAACTACTTACCTTTTGTATTTTTCAAGTAAATACCAACTTTCCTCTACGTTAAGTATCTCATGAACATGTGTAATAGTCAATCTTGAACTTTTATGAAAAAAGTTGTAATCATTGAGTTTAATTCAAAAATATATAAACGGCCTATCAACTATTCCAAATTTTTTCCACTTTGACATCTTCATATTCTGTGAATGAGTTTTATAGAAATTTAATTAAATAACAATGATATTCATAGAAATTTAGAAAATTATTTTAAATATGATATAATCTCATTTTTCATTTGAAACAATTGTTCAACTGTATACTCTAGAATTTGATTAGCTTTTCCATAAAAAAAGACAAATAGTGCATTGCTAAGATCGTCGATACATTGACAATTAACTTGTACCTATGATGAAATATTAATAATAATCAAACTTACCTTCAATTGAAAAAAATGAAAAGAAAAACAAAGAAATAAGTATCCAAATGATTATGTTTTAAAAGTTACTTATTTAAAAATATTTTAGTAAATTTTACTTAAATTGACATATAATGATAATGAAATTTAATGATACCTTACAACTGGAAATATGTACCGATGGTTTTCCTACAACTTTTGTAGTTGTTGTCTCAAAACTACAACCTCTTTTTGCCAAAACTGTCAAGTAAAAAGTAAATGCTAATTTATTTAGAACATAAGAAAATTTGTACTCTTCATTTCGTGGAAAAAAAGCAATGTGCATTTTAATAACATGATGTGAAATGATAATATGACAATAATATGAAAGCCTGTGAAAAGAAAAATTAAAATCACCTCAAATGGAAGAGCAATAAAAGAATAGTGTTAAAATCTGTGAGAAGATGGAGTATTGCTGGAAAATAAATTGAATGGAAAGACGATAAAGAATCAAGTTATATAATAGATATATTTTATTCAAATAAGAAATTTATTTATAAATAATATTTAATTAGATAATAATATTTAAATTTTAATATTTTATATCTTTAAAATTTTTTTTTTAATATTTTATATCTTACTATTTTTATCTAATATTACATTAGTTATTATCATATATAACCATTTAAAAATAATAAGTTAGAATACTCACACTTATTTTTTTTTTTTTAAGCATTTTTTTATGACAAAAAAATTGTCTTACGTAATTGTGATAACTTTTAGAAGTAATACACTTATTTTTCTATTGGCAAAGTGGCTATGTCTTGACAAAAGGTCATACTTTGCCCATTATTTTCATTTTTTTTATCCAGCAAATCATGCCCCAAATTATAAGTATAAAAAACAAAATACTTATCAAGGCTTCAAACAATAAAATATATATATTTCTTATTTAAGCAGTTTATGAGTAACATGATTAAAGATTTATTACTTGTTTAATATGAAAAACATAAATTTTATTTTTATTTTTGGCATAATGAAACATATAAAATATCTTTTTGTGGGTATATGCAATATAAAAACATATATAATACATATTTAGATTAATTGTCCCCAGATTTACATGCATTAATATTTCGCAATTTAATTTAAGTTTGTTATGGTAATTAAATACTCATGTTAATTGTAGATAAATTAGAAAGGATAAATTATTTTAAAATAAATTTTAAATTAAGATAAAAGTGATATACATGATAAAAGAATTTCATTAGAATTTAAATTGATTTTTGATTAAAATTTAAAATTTTAGATAATTTAATAATTTTTAAAATATTATTTTTATAAATAATTTACAATTAATAAATATTTTATGTGTTATCATAATGAGAAGTTTTAAGATTTATCTTACGTGTCGAAAAAGAAAATGTCCACGTAAGCGTTCATGTCAGCAATTATTGTAGACACACTACTTGGTATGGGCCAAAGCCCATTGGGCCCAATTTAATAGGGCTCGGGCCTAAGCTTATTGGGCCCGATTCAATGAGATCCAAGTGATAGGCCCAACTATTTTTTTTTAATTTTAATTTTATTTTGGTTTTTATTTTGATATTATTATTATTTATTTATTTTAAGATAATAGGATATTAATTAAAAAATTAAAAAATAATAAAAATGAAATAAAAAGAAAAAGGTGGTTTAGTTTGCATGAAACTGGATTGAAGAGTTTAAAGCGGATTGGAAGAGGTTGAACAAGGTTAATGACCGAAGCAAATTGGGACTTGTACTTAGATTTGGATTATATGGTCCTAAAGTCCTATAAATACAGATCCTAGGCAAGTTTGAGAAACCCAGAAACACAAAACACAGTAAGCAGAGAGAAAGAAAAAATTTTAGAATTGTTTTTGAAAAATTTTTTGAAAAATTTTTAGATTTCGACGAAATTTTTTGGTGCTGGTTGAATTTTTCGACAGGATTCCCAGAATCCAGTGAAATTTTTGATGAATGTTGAATTTTTTTACGATCGTCCAACGACCCAAACCAAATTCCGATGGTATTCCTCAGAATCTAGTTGAAGTTCAATCGGAGTTCATCCGATTTTTAAAGAGAGGGAAGAGAAGAGAAAGGGAAGAGAGAGAAGATAAATGAGAGATCTGAAGCAGAAGGCTAAAACTTGGGCTTTTATAACTTTCTCAAAACGATATCGTTTTGGCATTTAAATCAACCCAAGATCCGTGTGTTTTCATTTGGGCAACCTGACCCGAGCGCCAACCCATTTGACCGACTTATGTTCTAACTAGCTGTATCCCTGAGCCACATCTTCGAGCCGTCGTTTGTACCTGTGGCTCGATTTAGCCGTCAGTCGAGTGTTTTTTATTTTTCTTTGGTTTTTATTTAGTATTTTTCTTAGTTTTTTTTTTTAGTATTTTTTTTCTTTTCTTTTGATGATTAAATTTAGAAAATAAAATAAAATAAAATTTGAGAATAAATATTAATTATCCAATGATGAAATTTATAGAAATTTCAAATGGTAAATTTTTATAAAATTTTTAGGTGAGAAATTTTGTCTAAATTTTTCACAAATGATAGAATAATTTAGATAAAGTTTTAATAACAATAATTAATATTTATTTTCAAACAAAAAAAATTAAAAAAATATAAAATATAAAAGTATAAAAATATTTGGAATTAAATACAAATTATCCAAGGATGAGATTCTTATAAATTTCAAATGGTAAGTTCCTAAGAAATCTCTAGGTGAGAAATTTCCTCTAAATTTGACCTAAATGGTGAAATAATTTAGATGAAATTTCAATACAAATAATTATATTCTTTTTCAAATAATAAAATTTGGTTGAAAATATGTTATAATTATCGAAAGATGAGATTTTTAGGAATTTCAAATGGTTAATTCCTAATAAATCTCTAGATGAGAAATTTTTCTAAATTTGGCTCAAATGATGGAATAATTTAGATGAAATTTCAATAAAATAATTGTCATATTATTTTCTTTCCAAGAAAAAAATTAAAAAAAATTCTAAATAGGCACAAATGGTAGAAAATTTAAAAATTCAAAAAAAAAAATATTTTAATTTGGCCCAAATGGTGAAATAATTAGATATATTTTCAACAAAAAAATAAAACTAACAAAATTTTTTCCGATGACGGAGCCTCTTCAAGGAAAACAAATGAATCATTGAATACTCTTAAGGTGAGGAAATATTTTAAAGAGTTCTACCAGATTGATGGAAGAATCTTATAAATTATTTTTAATATTTAACATAAAAATTTAAAATCATTAGATTCAAGACCCTAAGATAAATTTAAAATAATATGGTACCATCCTTTGGATGAGATTTCAAATAATAAAATTTGGTTGAAAATATGTGATAATTATCAAGGATGAGATTCTTAAGAATTTCAAATGGTAAATTCTTAAGAAATCTCTAGGTGAAAAATTTTCTCTAAATTTAGTCCAAATGATGGAATAATTTAGATGAAATTTCAATAAAAATAATTGTCATATTATTTTTTTTAATTTTTAATAAAAAATTAAAATTTTTTTTAAATAGGCCCAAATGGTAGAAAAATTTAAAAATTCAAAACAAGAAAATATTTCTAATTTGGCCCAAATGGTGGAATAATTAGATATATTTTCAACAAAAAATAAAACTAACAAAATTTTTTTCGATGACGGAGCCTCTTCAAGGAAACAAACGGGATCTTTGAATACTCTTGAAGTGATGAAAAATTTTTAAGAGTTCTACCAAATTGATGGAAGAATCTTATAAATTATTTTCAATATTTAACATAAAAATTTTAAAACCATTAGACTCAAGATCTTAGGATAAATTTAAAATAATATGGTACCATCCTTTGGATGGGTATCTGAGGGTGCTATAACCTTTCTCACATGTAACTGAACTCTTGAGCCCTGTTCTGATTAGTAAAACCAAACCTATTCTTTTAGGGATCTTTAGTCAAGCTCAAGAGCTTCTTAAGATGATAGATTCCTTAAGTGATCAATCACACCTAGTTAAAAAAAATTGGTGAGGACTTCATTTGTTAAATCTAAGTATAGATTTACGGATTTATATGTTATGATAATTATTATATGATAACTATGTATGTTGTAATATATATATATATATATATATATATATATATATGATTGGGTTTTTTTCTAAACAGAGCCTGGATACTTTATTTTATCGGTCCAACCAAGTCAATCATAAATCATTTTAATTGAAAATATTAATCTGGATACACCCTCATGAAATGGATCTCTAATTGCACTTCATTACACTTCACGATACAAATTTTCAATCAATTTTTTTGGGGCGAAACAAGGGATATCTTGATCTGACGAGAGAACGAAGGAATCCCATATGACCCAATATATTTGATAAGTCGCACTATACCTCAACCCAGCTTGCATCATCACCTCCTGGAACTTGAAAAGAAACCCCTGGAACACCAACAAGCATAAAGGAAAAAGAATGTAATATTATATTTCATTTTGATTGTGGAAGCGTAATTAGTAAAAATGGTCTTTTCCTTTTGATTGTGGAAGCATAACACGTTATAATGATCTTCATAATATGTAATATTCGAGTTATCTAGATCTAAAGTTCCATCGCAAAAGTATAAATATAGTTCCTACATCAACTGGAACTCCAGCTTTTATACTTGCCTAGCCTTTTTCTCATTTTCACTTTTTAATTAAGCACTGATTTAAGTTTTGGATTGTAAACGTCAGAAAAATTTTTAACCATTATCGTTAACCGATTTTTTTTTAATGCTTTCAGATTTTTACCATTTGTAAACAGCTCAACACCACCACTTAGCATCAAGGTTTCAGGCAATTGAAATGGAAGGTTGGGACTTGGATTTCGGGTCGGTATCAAATTAACGCTAATTATCCAGCTTATATTTCTTTCTTTAATCGAACTTAGGACGTCCAAATTTGTTTGGCTATGGTGTATCAGTTTCTGCAAACTAGTATATGATATTTTGACTTAAAATTTCACTTAAAATTTAAATAAATATAGTTGATTATGTATATTCATGTTTGATTTTTTTTGGCCAAAATTCATGTTTGATGTTTGATATTTTATTTCTCTTTCTCTAACAGTAAAAGATAAATTAGTAACATTATATGAAAAAAGACGAGAATATGCATTTTGCTTAATGTTAATTAGGATTATTATTTTACTCAGAGTAAATTAAGTTAAAATGAATAACATCTTTATTCAATCTTTTTTATTTAATTAATTATACTTCAAAGAGTTTTTTTTTTTTTAAAGTAGATTTAAAAGAGTTAATTTGCTAGCTTTTGTCAAGAAAAAAAAATCAGTTTTTGTAAGTTTTACAGTAAAAAAACTGTCACGGCATTAATAATGTGGGTTGGGTATATTTTATATAAGATTTATATTTTATATATTGTTATTAATTCACATATTATCACATTATTAATGAATAAATTTTAAAAAATTAAAAATCGTGATAAAAATTAACTTTAATTTATTTTTAAAAATGTTTTTAACTTTTAATTTTACTCATTAATAGCATTTTAATTTATGATTTAATGGTAATATAAAAAATATATATCATATCAGGCCAGCGCCAGTTTAATATTAGGACGTAGAAAATCTTGCAGGGATTTTGTGTTTTTCTAGGTTTGAAAGCTCGTTCCTTAATAATTTTCTAATTGAACAAAAATATATCCCCACCCCAACTACCTTGTGAGAAACTTTTCATATCAGGTCCTAACTCTTTCAACTAACGAATTGCCACCAAGTGGCATATAAACCGTGGGAGTGTGGGGAAAACGAAGAAATAAGCAGCTGAGAAATATTGGCTACTAAACCTGGAGTTCTCACTAACTGGCCGTGGAAACCTCTTGGGAACTTCAAAGTACTGCTTTATTGATTGTTCATTATTTTTGTTGGTAATTTAGAATATGATGCATCTTACATTAGATAAAAAAATTTAATTATTGACAAATAAAATTAATTTTTATATTAATTTTATTTATATTTTAAATAATTATGTTTGAACATAAATAATTATCATATAACAGATGTTTATAAATATTTGAATATAAATAAATTATTATTTATAAAGATCATGATTATACAAAATGTTATAATTATACAAAAGGTCATAATCATCTGAATAAAAATTTATGTATGTTTATTCATTATAAATAAATCTTTTAGTATAACTATTTTCATTGTTTCCAATTGAAGAGTTTGAGATTTTATTATATCCTAAAGGCATAATTGTTATTAAGAAAATGTTCTTCACACCTCAAAGCCAAAATTTTTTTCTATTATTTCTCTTCTCTTTTTTATTTTTTTCTAATAATTTACAGGCAATTATGATAAAGTTATATTTTACATAAGGAAGATACAAAAAAAGAAAAAATTGGCATGATTTGGAGATCAGTATTAAAGAAGGCTCAATGTTTCAAAAGATTAATGTTTCTATGGACCAAAATGTTAATTTTTATAAAGATCTTTATTAGAGATATGCATTTTATTTTTTACATAATTGCTAGTAAAAAGATTTGTTGAATACGATAAACACGTTAACAATTTATTTCATTAGTATATAAAGTTAAAACACAATATGTAAATTATTGATTATACTGCATAAGTTTATGCATAAACTGAAATTAACTCCACAATTGGGTTTAACGAATTGGATTATATCTATTTGAAAAATCAATACTTATAAAGATTGTGATGAAAAATAGCCTGAAAACATAAAAGAGAAAAACATGAATTGATTTGCGATGAAAAGAATTATTATTTGTTATAAAGTAATGAATTAAATTGGGTTTTAATGCAAGGGCTAATTATTTAATTGTTATGTCTTGGTTATATATAGAATAGACAAATTGTCTTATGGTTTCTATGAAAACAATTGAAAATAGATAAAGGTATTTACCATGAAAAATTAGATATAAGTGAAGAATATATACAGAAAATAAGATTTCACTGCAAGATTAGTTTTATTTTTAAATCATGGCACCAAAATTGAGATAATAAGTTGAGTCAAGCTATTTATATGGTTCTATTTTGTTAGTCATTTATAAATCAAATGTTGATATATATATTTTTTAAATTTATTATTGGTTTAAATTTTGACTTGTGTTCAATTTTCATAAATCAATTAAAATTAAATTGATATATGTGAATAATTATTATTAAGATATGGTGTTTCATGGATTAATTGGTAAAAAAATAAACCAAATAATTGTTATTATCAAAAAATGGGTAGTATGACAATTAGTTTTGCCTACTAGGTGTATTATACTAGAAGTGATTTTACAAAATAAAATTTATTATAAACAATCACAAAGTTGAAATCATAAATAGTAGTCAAAGAGTTAATCAATAGTTACAAAAAAGCATTATTGCTTTTTTCATATAAGATATTGATTAAACGAAAAAGCATGTCTTTAAAAAAATATTAAAGCATTTGTCAATTACTAATATTTTGAAGGATGCTCATCAATGTCTAATTGGGCATGTTTCTAAATTAAAAAAGAACATGCAAATTTCAATGTTCTAAAGGCACCAATACATAGATGTCTTTAACTCTATTTTGTGATGGCATGGAGAACATTGGTGCAGTTTGTCATATATTATGAAAATGAACTGAATGAGATAAAATTTTCTTTCTTATACATGTAAGAAAGATATTGACTATGGAGATAGAATACTATCATCCAATTAATATATTATGGGTTAAAGACAATGAAGATATTTTTGCTTCTTGCACCTGAAAAAATGACATTTTGTAGGCTATTAAAATGAAAAGTGAACAAGTTCCTAAGGTTTTCAATAGTTTCATGAAAATGGTAAGGATGTGGCTGGTTATACACCATATTAACATATAGGCTTAGATAATAATATTGGTTTATGAAAGCCGTAAACCTTAGAGTTAGCCAATCAATAATTTAATCAATGCAAATTTATCATGAATTTTTACATAAAATATGAATAGAACTAATATTGTAATTATTGTTTATTCTATTTTATGAAAATGATTCTTTAGATTTATATTTCATAACTTATATTGATATGGTGATTTAGATATGAACATATAGATCATAAAATGATTGTAAAAGTATTTAAAATTGAAGTTAAATATACTATGGACTCTTATTTTACATAGGCATATTGGTCTTATGAGTAAAGTTTGAATTTATCATATATTTGAAAATATTATGACCAATTAAAAGTGATAAACAATAGAGATATATAAGTTGCACAATGGTGGAGAAATAAAGTTCTCATAAAAAAATATTGAAATCAAATTTAGAGGTTTCAATAGTCATGAACTTGGAATTGACTACTAGGTAACTAATATATGCATTGGAAACTCATGATAACATTTGAGATAGTTGATTTTCACAAAAAGCTATCATTATAAATGAGATAACTTCAATAGCCAAATCTACATGCTTGGTAGGTGTGATGTGGATTATTATGGTTGGCTTAGAATAACCATAAACCAAAATTGATGCCACAATCTTGATCACGTTGTGGTAATTTTTTGTTATATATATGGTCTAATTCATGGATTATACAAATGAGTTATCATTTATGGTTTTGTACAGTGAAAATTTCAAAATATATTTACTTTGAAAGCCATAAGTGATTCAAAGATCTTATAAATATAAAAACTTTTATAATAGCAAAAGAAATGCTATTTGATCCATTTAAGTGATGAAAATGGTTTTGCTCATGGTAATAAAAAATTATTAATAGTGTCCATGATGAAATAGATTCATATAAATATTTATGAATTGACATAAAAGTCTTAAAAGAAGACTATATAAATATGATTATATTTGAAATTTGCTTATTAATGTAAACTCTTATATTAGATTAACATATAAAAGTTTTGAAACTTTTATAGAAATATTAAAATATTTACTAGTTATTTTTCACTAAGTGTGGATTTGGAGGCTTTCTATTTTAAAAAAATCACCAAATAATGAATTGATAAATAAAATAGCAACTTGATTAAGTATATATAATATATTGAATAATTAAATAAGACATTCTTTAATAAAAGAATGCATACTTGCACATGGTGGAAGTGTTAAGAATCAAAATAAATAAAAATTACCATTATAGTGTTGTAAGATTTTAGTATAATTTTATGAGCAAATTATCAAATTAATAAGTTTAAACACTTATTAAAATAAAATCATAAAAAAAAGGTCCTTAAAAATCTTAAAAGGACTACAATCATTTGGTTTATTCATTGAGTTTATCAAATTGTACTAGAAGTATAATTGTATTAAAAATGTATATAAGTATGAAAATAGAATGGTTGAAATTAATGAATATAGAGTTGTGATCACAACCAAAATCAACTATTTCTTAAAATGATAAGAATGAAGTAATAATGTTTAGAGCATATAAATGATATGTATAATGAAAAGTTTGGACATATTAGCTTGAAATGATTATATTAGAGATTCAATTTCAAGTGAGAGTAATTATAATAAAAGAAAATTAAATTTCAAGATATTTGGTTGGTAGTACTACAAATAGAATGGATTTAAACCCTCATTATTAGACACCAATAATGGGAACCCCACTTTAAATTAGTAACCTCTAATTACAAAGTTTAATGGGTAAAATGAGTTATTGTTACGTGTCTATTAAGCACTAGTAAAATCCATTCAAATTTTAAAAACTTGCATGATTCATTGCGTGAGGAGGATGGGTTTTTATACTCTCAATGGAGTTTTAAATGTCTAAAGCAATGGACACATAACGAAAACTTTACCTATATAAATATAAAAATGGTTCCGCTTCAATAAGAAAAATTGGGATCTCTCTTGTAAATATTTATGAATATAATAAGCACATGGTCATAATATTGCTAAAAGTGATTATAAATTTTTGACAGAAGAATAAAAAAAGATTATGTGTGTTATATCTTCAATTCTAACACTAGAAGTTAAGGTTTAATCTGCGGACACCATCAACTTCATTAGAATTCTAAGATATATTCGTGAATTGAAGGTTTAAATCGAGAGATATCTTTTTGTATTTATAATATTTATTTGTGTAAAAGGTAAAAATTAAACACCAACATTCCAAACTAGTGAAAAATTATTGATAGTTTAGAATATGGTGCATCCCATATTGGATAGAAAGATTTAATTATTGATGAATAAAATTAATTTTTATATTAATTTTATTCATATTTAAAATAATTATGTTTGAATACAAATAATTATTATATGATAGATAGTCATAACTATTTGAATGTAATAGATTATTATTATAAAGATCATGATTATACAAAATATCGTAACTATCTAAATAAAAGTTTATGTTTATTTATTTATTATAAATAAATATTTCAGTATAACTATTTTTACTGCTTCTAATTGGAGAGTTTGAGGTTTTGTTGTATCATAAAGGCATAATTACCTTTAAGAAAGTATTTTTCATGGCTCAAAGCTAAATTTTTTTTTTTATTATTTCTTTTTCCTTATTTATTTTTTCTTACAATTCTTCCTTCGGGTAATAACTGCAGTATGCTATAGACATACATACATATATATGTATGACACTCACTGCTTGGATGCATTTGTTTGCATGGTATGATAGTATCATATTTTGGCTCCATGGGTGGTTCACAGCACTTACTGTTTCGTGAGTAAAGGAGAAAAGGAGGTAGACCTTTTTTACTTCCTCATATTCCCATTTTTTCTCACAAGATTCATTCACAATCAGATATGGGTTTCTTATTCTCGTTACAAAACTGCCAAAAGAAACAACAGGATTGTTGATAAGGGCATCGAGTTTGAGCAAGTTGACAGAGAAAGCAACTGGTTAATTACTCCTAATTATTAGCTGTGTTGTTTCTCTTTTCAATTTGAGCCTAATATCATGAAAATGATGGATGGTTTGGCACTTGGCATGTAGGGATGACCAAATCATATTAAATGGACTTCTTTCCTACTTGGAGAATATGATAATACAGGAGTATCTTACTTGCCTATATAAAGATCAGATGGATTTATAATCATAATTCTACTCTATATGGGCCTTGTTGAGTTCTTCTATTATTGGCTTCACTGGGCCCTGCACCACCATTACCTTTACTCTCGCTATCACTCCCATCACCATTCTTCTATTGCCATCGAGCCCATTACCTATGAGCTAGAACCACCCGAATGGCATTTAGCATTCTTTAAAAGAATAATGATAATCAACTATATATATGTACTCTCATATAATTTATTAATTCAAATGTAACACAAATGAATTACTACATATGGTTCTTTTGGCAGCGGTCATTCATCCATTTGCAGAAGATGTTGCTTACTTCTTGCTTTTTGCAATCCCATTAATGACAATGGCTTTTACGGGCATTGCTTCCCTTGTAGCTGTATTTGGTTACATAACTTATATTGATCTCGTGAACAATACGGGACACTGCAACTTCGAACTGGTTCTAAACTGGGTTTTCTCTATTTTTCCACCTCTTAAGTATTTCATGTATACCCCCACGTAAGTTTTCCATTGATGAGTTTCTCTAGCCATTATGTACCCATTACTATAGTTATATACTGTTGGTAGTTTAGAATGTGGTGCACTTTATATTGGATAGAAATATTTAATTATTAATAAATAAATTTAATTTTTGTATTAAGTTTATTTATATTTTAAATAATTATGTTTAAACAAAAATAATTATCATATGATAAATAGTCATAACTATTTGAATATAAATAGATTATTATTCATAAATGTTATGATTATATAGAAAGTCATAACCATCTAAATAGAAGTTTATGTTTATTCATTTATCATAAATAAATCTTTCAGTATAATCATTTTTACTGCTTCTAATTGGAGAGTTTAAGGCTTTGTTATATCCTAAATGCATAATTACCTTTAAAAAAATATTTTTCATACCTCAAAGCCAAAATTCTTTTCTATTATTTCTCTTCTCTTATTTATTTTTTCTAACAATTTAAAGGTAATTATGAGAAATTTATATTTCACATGAAAAAGATATAAAGAAAAGAATTTGGCATGATTTAGAGATCACTATTAGATAAGGTTCAAGGTATCAAAGGATTAATATGTTTATGGACCAAAATGTTAATTTTCATAAAGATCTTCATTAGAGGTATATATTTTATTTTTTGCATATTGCTGGTAAAAAGATTGACTGAATGAGATAAACATGTTTACAGTTTATTTCATTAGTGTGTAAAATCAAAACAAAATATGCAAAATATTGATTACATTGCATAAGTTTATGTGTATACTAAAATTGACTCCATAATTTGGTTTAATAAATTGTATTATATTTATTTGAAAAATCAATACTTGTAAAGACTAGGATGGGATATAGCCTGAAAACATAAAAGAGAAATATATGAATTGATTTACAAAAAAAAAAATTATCACTTGTTATCAAGTAACGAATTAAATTAGATTCTAATGGAATGATTGATTGTTTAATTATCATCTCTTGGTTATATATAAAACAGGCAAATTGTCCCATAGTTTCTATGAAAACAATCAGAAATAGATAAAGAAATTTATCATGAGAAATTAGATGCAAGTAGAGAATATATGTAGAAAATAAGATTTGATTATAAGATTAGTTTTATTATTAAATCAGGGCACCAAAATTAAGACAATAAGTTGAGTCAAACTATTTGTATAATTCTATCTTTATTAGTCGTTTATAAATCAAATGTTGATATATATATTTAAAATTTATTATTGGTTTAAATTTTAACTAGTGTTTAATTTTCATGAAAACCAATTAAAATTAAATTGATATATGTGAATAATTATTATTAAGATATGGTATTTCATGGATTAATTGGTAGATAATAAATCAAATAATGGTTATTATCAGAAACATGGGTAGTATAACATGTATTTTACTTGTTGGGTGTATTACATTAGAAGTAATTTTACAAAATAAGATTTTATTGTGAACAATCACAAAGTGAAAATCATAAAAAGTCATCAAAAAGTTAATCAATGGTTACAAAAAAACATTATTACTTTTTGCATATGGGATATTGATTAAATGAAAAGGCATGCCATTAAAAAATATTGAAGTATTATCAGTTACTAGCATTTTGAAGGATGCTCATCAATGTCTAATTAGGCATATTTATAAATTAGAAAAGAATATGCAAATTCAACGTACCAAAGGCACCAATTCATGCATGTTTTTAATTTCATTTTATGATGGCACGGAGAACATTGGTATAGTTTGCCATATTATGAAAATGAACTGAATGGGATGTAATTTTCTTTCTTATACATATAAGAAAGATATGGACTATGGAGATAGAATGCCATCATTCAATTAATACATTATTAGTTAAAAACAATGAAGGTATTTTTTCTTATACTCGAAAAAATAGCCTTTTACAGACTGTTAAAATAAAAAGTGAGCAAGTTTTCAAGGTTTTCAATAGTTTCATGACAATGGCAAGGATGTAGTTAGTTATATACCATATTAATGTATGGGCTTAGATAATAATGTTGGTTTGTGAAAACCGTAAGCTTTAAAGTTAGCCAATCAATGATTTAACTAATGCAAACTCATCATGAATTTTTGCATGAAATATGAGTAGAACTCATATTATAATTATTGTTTATACTATTTTATGAAAATGATTGTTTGGATTCATGTTTTATGACTTGTATTGATATAATGATCTAGATATGAACATATTGGTCACAAAATGATTATGAAAATATTTAAAATTGGAGTTAAATATACTATGGACTCTTATTGTATATGGGCATATTAGTCATATGAGTAAAGTTTGAATTTATTTTATATTGAAAATGTTATGACCAATTAAAAGTGATAAATAATAGAGATATATAGGCTACACAATGGTGGAGAAATAAAGTTCTCATAAAATTTTAAAATCAAGTTTAGAGGTTTCAATAATCATAAACGTAGAATTAACTATTGGGCAATTACTATATGCATTGAAAACTCATGATAACATTTAAAATAGTTGGTTTTCACTAAAAGCCATCATTATAAATGATATAACCTTAATAGCCAAATCTACATGATTCGTAGGTAGGAGGTGGATTATTATGTTGTCTTAGAATAGCCATAAGCTAAAATTGATGTCACAATCTTAATCACATTGTGGTAATTTTTATTATGTATATAGTCTAATTCATAGATTGTACAAATAATTTATCATCTATGATTTTATATAGTGAAAATTTCAAAGGTATATTTACTTTGGAAGCCATTAGTGATTTAAAGATCTTGTGAATTTGAAAACTTTTATAACAGCAAAAAAATGTTATTTGATCCATTTGGGTGATGGAAATGGTTTTGTTCATAGTAATAAAAAAAATTATTAATAGTGTCCATGATAAAATAGATTCATATTAATATTTATGAATTGACATAAAAGTTATAAAAAGAGACTTTAGAAGCATGATTATATTTGAAATCTGCTTATTGATGTAAACTCTTATGTTGAGTTAAAATATAAAAGTTTTGAAACTTTTATTCAAATATTAAGATATCAACTAGTTATTTTTCACTAAAGGTGAATTTTGAGGCCTCTTACTTAGAAAAAAAATAAATAGTGAAAAGATAAATGAAATGGTAACTTGATTAAGTATATATGATATCTTGATAATTAAATGAAATATTCTTTAATAAAAGCATGCATACTTGCACATGGTGGGGGTGATAAGAATAATAAGAAATAAAAATTACCACCATAGTATTGTGAGATTTTAGTCTAATTTTACAAGCAAATTATATAAGCTAATAAGTTTAAATACTTATTAAAGTAAAGTCATAAAAAGGTTCACAAAAAGCTTAAAAGGACTAAAATCGTTTGGTTTATTCATTGAGTTTATCTAATTGTACTAAAAGTATAATTGTATTAAAAATGTATAAAAGTATAAACATAGAATGGTTGAAATTAATAAATATAGAGTTGTGGCCATAACCAAAATCAACTATTTCTTAAAATGATAAAAATAAGACAACAATGTTTGGAGCATATAAATGATAAGCAAAATGAAAAGTTTGGACATATTAGCTTGAAGCAAGATTCAATCTCAAGTAAGGGTAATTACTATAAAAAAAATTTAATTTTAAGATATTTGGTTAGTAGAACTACAAGTAGAATATATTTAAACCCTTATTATTAGACACCAATAATAGGAACCTAACTTTGAATTAATAACCTCTAATTACCAAGTTTAATGGGTAAAAAGAAGTTATTGTTATGTGTCTGTTAAACACTAATAAAATTTATTCAAATTTTAAAAACTAGTGTGATCTATCACGTGAGAAAGATGAGTTTTTATACTCTTAATAAAGTTTTAAATGTCTAAAGCAATGGAAACATAATAGAAACTCTACTTATATAAACATAATAGTGGTGCTGCTTTAACAAGAATAATTGAGGTCTCTTTTGTAAATGTTTATGAATAGGATAAGCATATGGCTATAATAGTGCTAAAAGCAGTTATAAAATCTCTTATAGAAGAATAAATAAGTATTATATATGTTATATCTTCAATTCTAACACTAGGAGTTGAGGTTTAATCTGTGAACACCATCAACTTCATTAGAATTTTAAGATATAGACGTTAATTGAATGTTTAAATCGAGATATACATTCTTGTATTCATAATATTTATTTATGTGAAAGGTTAAAATTAAGCACCAACATTCCAAACTAGTAGGGGTTATTGGTAGTTTAGAATGTGGTGCATTTTACATTAGATAGAAAGATTTAATTGTTTATGAGTAAAGTTATACTAAAATCCTATCCCACATTGGATATAATTTGTTCATAAAATTATACTAAAATCTTATAATACTATGGTAATAATTTTAATTTCTTTTGATTCTTATCACTTTACCATGTGCAAATATGTATTCTTTTATTAAATAATGTCTCATTCAATTATAAAGATATCATATATACTTAATCAAATTGTCATTTCATTTATTTTCATTATTTGATGATTTTTTTAAAGTATGAGGCCTCTAAATCTACCTTTAGTGAAAGATAATTAATAAATAATTTATATCTTAATATTTCTTTTTCATAAAAGTTTCAAAACTTTTATATTTTAACTCAATATAAGAGTTTATATCAATAAATAGATTTCAAATATAATAATGCTTCTATAGTCTTCTTTTAAAATTTTTTATGTTAATTCATAAATACTTATATGAATCTATTTAATCATGGACACTATTAATAATTTTTATTACCATGAACAAAACCATTTCTATCATCCAAATGGATCAAAAACCATTCTTTTTGCTATTATAAAAGTTTTAATATTTACAATATTTTTGAATCACTCATGGCTTCCAAAGTAAATATACTTTGAAATTTTTACTATGTAAAATCATAGATGATAAACTACTTGTACAATTCATGAATTAAATCATATACATAACAAAAAATTATCACAACGTGATCAAAGTAGTGACATCAATTTTGGCTTATAGCTATTCTAAGCCAACTATAATAATCCACATCATACCTATAAATTATGTAGATTTAGCTATTTGAGTTATCTCATTTATTGTGATGGTTTTTAGTGAAAACTAATTATCTCAAAGGTTATCATGAGTTTTTAACGTGTATAGTAATTTCCTAGTGACCAATTCCATAATATTTTGATATTCAATCACCAAAAAAACAAAAAATTACTTTTATATTAGAAATGATTATTTAAAACCCCTTTATCTCTTTTTAAATTTGAAATGGTTAATATTGATTCAATTAAGAACTGAATGAGAGGAAGGAAATAAGAAAAATAAAAAAAATCGAATAAGGGGACAGAATGAGAGAACGAGGACTTACCCAAACAACTTGTTAACGTTTGTTCATTTTACATTTAATAAGAAAAAAGAAAAGACAAGAAAATGGCTGCAAAAAGCAAACTAAATTACATTTTACATTAGAAAATCATTAGGTAGATTTTTTTTCCTTCCTTTGCCAACCAACTCTATAACCATGGCCCCATTGAAGCTGAGTGACAACCCAAGCATGACATATCCAAATATGGCCGTAACATCCAAGTACTTGTATAGAGTTTTTTCAACTCAAAACGGTGAGCTTCACGTGGGAGTTTAAAGCCCACGATGGTGGCCCATGCAAAGCCTTGGTCCAAGCTAAGCAGTTTTCTAACTACATTTATTTGTTTGTGGTTATGTCGTGCTCATTAATGGCCGGAAGGAACACTTCTTACAGGCCATTTAGTTCTCCAGTTATCTATGTTGCAAGGTGGTTGCAAGTCTCAATCATATTGGTATATTGTTTGGATGTCTTGGTTGAGGTACAGTAAAACATGTGTCTAATTAAATACATATGACCCCCACAGATTTTAATGTGACCAGAGAAAAATCTATACATATAGAGAAAAGAATCATTAAGGAAAGTATTTAATTACTATTCTCATTATTTGATAAGAAAATGATATGCATTCATATTAAGAGATTTATCCTCATATTATAATTATGAAAACATATATTTTTAATTATTTTCTAAAATACTTTCATACTATAATTAAGAAAATATCTCTTTTCATAAATTGATTATTATGCCCTTTTATCATAATTATAAAAATATCCATTCTCTTATAATTGTTTACTATAATGCCATCATATTATAATTATGAAAATACCAATCACTTATTATTGAATTATGAAAATACCCTTACTCCTATTATTGATCAAAATTAATATAATATTTTCCTATCATAATTACATGAATATCATTCTTTCATAAATGCTCAAAATTATTGTAATACCCTTCCTATCATACTTACAGAAATGCTATTATGAATGTTTAATAGGAAGTTGACATGTGACATTTTGTTTTAAAATAAATAATATATATTAAAACAATCACCTTGATAATTCTATAATAACCTTTTGTTTATTTGATATAATATTGACATGTGTCTAAATTTATTACTATGCTTTTTACTAAAATTACAAAAATATTTCGTTTCTTATAGTTAGTTAAAATTATTATAATATCTTTTTACAATAATTACAGAAATACTCCTTCTAATATAATTGGTTAAAATTTGACATAGAAAATTTTTTTTAATTTACTATTAAATTACTTATTATATGTTAAATAACATATAATAAAATAAATTCCATAGAAGTTACTATAATGCCCTTTTGTTTATTTGATATGATTTTAACACATTTTCAAATTTACTATAATGCATTTCTACCATAATTCTGAAAATATTATTTTTTTCATAATTAGCCAAAATTATTATAATGTATTTTTATCGTAATTATAGAAATATGCTTCTTTTATAATTAACAAAAATCACTATAATACTATTTTACCATAATTATAAAATACCTTTTCTATGATATTTGATCAAAATTACTATAATATCCCTTATACTATACTTATGAAAATGCCCCATCTTAACATAATTTATCAAATTTAGTATAATGGCTGTTATACACTAATTGCATAAATGCTCTTATGAGTGCCCCAAAAGAAATTGACATGTGATATTTTATTTTAAAATTACTATAATACTTGTATTAAATTACATATTAAATTTTAATATAATATAAAATTAATCATATATTAAATTGCTAAAATACTTTTGCCATTGTTTTATATAATTTAACATGTGATATTTTATTAAAAATGATCAAAACTGAATGATCAAGTGAACTAAATAGTTATAATTTTTATTAAATAAAAAATTAAGTATTTTATTTTTTAAAATAAAAAATATTTAATTCCCAATGTAGTGGGAATCGCACGCTAGTATATATTGAGTTGAAGTATTTAACGATATTAAAAAAATGAACTTAAAATGACTATTCATAAAATTTTCTTCCTTGCTTGATAGCTGATTTTTTAGAATACGAGAAGGATTTGATTTTTTTTTTTCGAAGTTATTGATGATATTTAATAAGAAAAAGATGGAGTTAGATAAAAAAACAGATGAGAAATTAAATGAGGAAATAGAAAGAAGGAAATAAATATTGAAAAATTCGTTATACGCATAAATCTCTAAATTAATATTGCCATTGCTATTGAGATATAAATGGCAATCGCCAAAAATATCAGAAAAGTAGATGCAGACACTTCTTCGACGCTGATGATGAATTTATTACCAAAACCTCCAGCAGATAACTTTACCGATAGTGATGCCAAGAACCTACCTGGACCACCAGCACGTCGGTTTCGCTTTTTGTGTGGCAATTATGGGACAAGATGACGTTCCCGTGGTGTCAGATAACATTCGATTGTTTTAATTGACCAGCATCTGACACAACGGATTTCAACTTGTCACCACTAATTGGATTGTTAACCGTTAGCTCCGCCTCTGTTTAGGAAGTTAATTCTAATTTTTCTACATCGAGCTCGGGTTATCTAGGACTAAGGTTCCCATCGCATAAAAATAAATATATTTCCAAAACCAACTGGAGCTCTAGCCTTTATAATTGCCTTGACTTCTTTTCATTCTCACTTTTTAACGAATCACTGATTTAAGTGTTGAATTATAAAACGTTAGAAAAATTTTTAACCTTTATCGTTAACCTATTTTTTTTTTTATATTTTCAGATTTTTATCATTTGTAAATAGCTCAACACCAACACTTAGCATCAAGGCTTTCAAGCATTTGAAATGGAAGGTTGGGACTTAGAATTTGGGTCCGTTTCAAATTAACGCTAATTATCCGGCTTATATTTCCTTCATTAATCGAACTTAAGACATCTAAATTTGTCTAGCTATGATGTATCAGCTTCCACAAAATTGCAGTTTGGATGTTTCTCTTAACTAGTATATGATATTTTGACTTAAAATCTCACTTATAATTTAAATAAATATAGTTGATTATGTATATTCATGTTTGATTTTTTTTGGCCAAAATTCATGTTTGATGTTTGATATTTTATTTCTCTTTCTCTAACAGTAAAAGATAAATTAGTAACATTATATGAAAAGAGACGAGAGTATATATTTTACTTAATATTAATTAGTATTATTGTTTTACTCAGAGCAGATTAAATTAAGATGGATAACATCTTTATTCACTCTTTTTTATTTAATTAATTATATTTCAAAGAGTTTTTTTTTTTTTTTTTTTAACTAGATTTCAAAGGGTTAATTTGCTGGCTGTTGTGTTTTTCTAGGTTTGAAAACTAATAATTTTCTCATTGAACATAAACATATCCCCACCCCAACTACCTTGTAACAAACCTTTCATAACGGGTTAATCGTGGTCTTAACTCTTTCAACTAACGAATTGCCACCAAGTAGCATATAAAGCGTCGGAGTGCCGGGAAAATGAAGAAATAAGCAGCAGAGAAATATGGCTACTAATCCCGGAGTTCTCACTAACTGGCCATGGAAACCTCTTGGAAACTTCAAGGTACTGCTTTATTGATTGTTCATTGATCTTCCTTCGGGTAATAATTGTAGTATGCTATATATATATATATGTATGTATAATACTCACTGCTTGAACTCATTGGTTTTCATGGTGTGGTAGTATGTTATCTTGGCTCCATGGGTGGTTCACAGCGCTTACTGTCTCATGTGTAAAGGAGAAAAGGAGGCAGACCTTTCCTACCTCATCATATTCCCATTTCTTCTCACAAGATTCCTTCACAATCAGATATGGGTTTCTTATTCTCGTTACAGAACTGCCAAAGGAAACAACAGGATCGTTGATAAGGGCATCGAGTTTGAGCAAGTTGACAGAGAAAGCAACTGGTTAATTACTCCTAATTATTAGCTCTATTGTTTCTCTTTTCAGTTTGAGCCTAATAATGATGGATGGTTTGGCACTTGTTATGCAGGGATGACCAGATCATATTAAATGGACTTCTCTTCTACTTGGGGCATATGATAATACCAAAAGCATCTCACTGGCCTATATGGAGAACAGATGGAGCTATTATCACAATTCTACTCCATGTTGGCCCTGTGGAGTTCCTCTATTATTGGCTTCACAGGGCGCTGCACCACCATTACCTCTACTCTCGCTATCACTCCCATCACCATTCTTCCATTGCCACCGAGCCCATTACCTGTGAGCTAGCACCACCCAAATGGCATTTAGCATTCTTTAAAAGAATAATGATAATCAACTATATATACGTACTCTCATATAATTTATTAATTCAAATGTTACACAAATGAATCACTACATATGGTTCTTTTCGCAGCGGTCATTCACCCATTTGCAGAAGAAGTTGCATACTTCTTGCTCTTTGCAATCCCTATATTGACAATGACATTTACGGGCACTGCTTCCATTGTAGTGGCAGTCGTTTACTTAACTTACATTGATCTAATGAACAACATGGGACACTGCAACTTCGAACTGGTTCCAAACTGGGTTTTCTCTATCTTCCCTCCTCTCAAGTATCTCATGTATACACCCTCGTAAGTTAATTTTCCGTTGATGAATCTCTCTGAGCAGTACGTACCCGTTACCATACTTAAATACTTAACCTGGATATGGCAGATATCACTCTTTGCATCATACTCAATTTCGGACCAATTACGCGCTGTTCATGCCGGTTTACGATTACATTTACGGTACAGTGGACAAGTCCTCAGATGCTTTATATGAGTCTTCACTCAAAAGGCAGGAAGAGTCACCGGACATCGTATATTTGACGCATTTAACTACGACAAACTCCATATATCATTTGCGCCTTGGCTTTGCTTCTTTAGCTTCCAAGCCATTCGCTTCAAAGTGGTATTTGATGGCGATATGGCCTGTGACATGTTGGTCTGTGGTCTTCACTTGGTTTTATGGCCGTACATTTATTTCAGAGAGGAATGCCTTGGATAAGCTCAAACTACAATCTTGGGTGATACCAAGATACGCTATGCATGTAATAAAAACATATTTCTCATCTCTTTTTCCTCTGTAATTCTTTTTTCTTTTAGATTTGATTTACATGAACGTGTCGCAGTACCTTTTGGGAAAGCAAAAAGAAGTTGTCAATAACTTAATTGAAGAAGCTATACTTGAAGCCGATAAGAAGGGAGCAAAGGTGCTGAGCTTAGGCCTTCTGAACCAGGCAATAAGTTTTTACCCAACCTAGCTTTGATTTCATCACTTCTTAATTATTTAAAAGCTATAAAAAAAACCTATTTTCATAATCCTTTGAAATTAATGTCAATTAATGCAGGATGAAGAGCTTAATGGGAATGGAAAGCTCTATATCCAAAGGCACCCTAAGCTTAAAATCAAGCTTGTGGATGGAAGCAGTTTAGCAGCGGCTGTTGTGGTGAACAGCATTCCCGAAGGAACAAGCCAAGTACTCCTCAGGGGCAAGTTCACTAAGGTTTCTTATGCCATAGCCCTTGCTTTATGCCAAAAAGGTGTCCAGGTATTGAAATTTAAAAGGTCAAAATTAGTTAATATTCAAGAATCAAGGTTCCTCTGAAACGGACATGACATGATGGATAGGAAGGAACATCGTAATACAAAGTACAATTTTGATGAACAGGTGGCCATAACAAAAGAGGATAAATACAAGCAGTTCGAGCAGAGTGACAGGTTTGGAAATAACTTGGTTCTTCCAGATAACTATGATCAAAAGGTAAATTTTGTTTGTAAGAATGTGATTAGTGAGAATTTGTAATTAAGACTAGTTAACCTGTTATTAAAACAAAAATAAAAACGGGTAATTAGAATTTCCAGATATGGGTGGTGGGGGAGGGATTCACCGAAAGAGAACAGTTGAAGGCAAAAAAAGGGACATTATTTATTCCCTTTTCACAATTCCCACCAAAGAAAGTGCGCAAAGACTGCTGCTTCCACGCTACTCCTGCCATGGTGGCTCCTAAATCTCTTGAGAACTTGCATTCTTGCGAGGTAAGTATAGAGATCTTCCTAATTTTCTAACCATGCTTTTCGTCTTTGGCAACTGGATATGTGCATGCGTATCAAAATATGCGGCTTAAGTTGCCAGTTTTTACTATTTTTTTTTCTCTTAATTATTGAAGATATGTATATGAATATGATACAGAATTGGTTGCCAAGAAGAGTGATGAGTGCATGGCGGGTGGCTGGGGTCATACATGGTCTGGAAGGATGGAACGTTCATGAGTGCGGTCAAACCATGTTTAGCATGGATAAAGTTTGGAAGGCCAGTCTGGAGCATGGGTTTCGTCCTTTGCCGATCTCCATTTAATCAAAGGACTGGCCTTGTCTCACTACAATACAAGCAAATGCCGGTGTTTAATGCGTATTTAACAATAAATTGTAGTAAACTTAATTATGCACGTGGAAGAATTGAACTGGGTCAATCGTACTTGTATTATGAAATTGAGATGCCGCACCCACTTTCAAACCTGGACAAGAATAGGTAATCAAGAACCAACCGTAGTGTTGTTTCTACCAAATTGAGACCAAAAGTGTGAGAAATGAATGAATTTAGACATTATACAAGAGATAAGGAAATGCTAAACATTCCTGCTTTCCCTTCTTTGAAACATGAAAAGACATCAGAAACCTTCGACTGTCGAGAAACTGTTCCAAACAAGAACAGGAAAAAAAAAATTAAAACTCATGCTGCTTAAAAACGATAAAAAACAGAAAAACCTCTTTAATAAAAACAAGTAATAAGTTGTAAAACAAAAATAGCAGTTCCTGAATCCGAATTCAGACATCTGACCAGAAAGCTTGGTTGTAATGATATCTGAATCTAACTAAAAAATGAGATAGGAGAACATAAGTTATATGGTTACTATCAGAACAGCCTATCTGAATTTTGAAACAGTGAACACGCACAACTCTACCAAAAAACTGACAGGCTAGAGTTAATTTTTCGCTTAAAGCACTTGGCATCCAACAAAGGCTCTCTCTCGAAAGGTTCACAGTCTTCAATCATAACTTGATGCAAATTAAGTACAATTTTGATGATTAACAGGTGGCCACAATAAATGAGTTTATGGAGTTTATTCTCTGAAGGAATCCTCCTACCTTTTACATGCATATAAGAATAAGTTTATGGAATTTGAATGTGAGGTGTTAAAAAATAGATTGTAGAATGTAATTTTGAGGGGTAAATAAAAACTATATGAAAATTTTGAAGAATTACTATAAGGATAAATATGCCTAAGTTTAGATAGAATTAGGTATGAACTATAATTAGATATCAATCCTAACCTAAACAACTTGTTGCATTTTACATTTAAAAAAAAAAGAGAAAAGACAAGAAAAATGGGTGCAAAACCAAACTAAAATCACATTTTACATTAGAAAATTATTTAACTAAAATCACATTTTACGTAGAACATAATTGGGTAAATTCCATCAAATTCCTTTAGTTTTGAATATAATATTTTAACATAAGTCTACTAGTTTGAAAAATAGACAATCCACCCCAACAATTACAAAACTACCCATCAAACCTAAGTATGTTATATTTTTAGATATTATTCTTTATTTTATATATCTATTGAATATATAATAACAAAATTATTTGTATTTAAACATTACAACTTTTTAAATTAGGTTTACTTCTTATGAATGATTTTTAATTTAAAATAAATAAGATTATTATCAATATATTTTCACAAACATATAAATTTAAGTTTAAAATATATGCGAGTATTATAATAACTAAAATCGAATTGACAAATATTTAATTATGATTATTTTCTTTTTTTTTTCAACCAACCTTTCTTCATATTATATCCTTCATGTTCTTTTTTTTAAATTGTTACATGCAAAAAATAATATTATGCACTTAATATATATATATATATTTATATTTTATACATATAAGTTATTTTTATATGTTGTATCTAAATTTTTTTATTATAGATTTGATATATTTTAGAAAAAAAATAAAAAATTATTATTATTAAATATTACTCTATATGAGTATTTGAAAATACTAATTTTTTAAGGATAAAATAATTTTTAAAAAAGATTTTTAATATGAAAGAATTTAATTTTCCTATAAAATTAAAATTTTGGGACGAATTGTCTATTCTTCTTCGCTTGACAGCTGTTTTTTTTTTTTTAAAAAATATGAGAGGGATTTGATTTTTTAAAGTTATTGACAACATTTAGCAACAAAAAGATAGGGATGGATGAATGGACAGATGAGAAATTAAATGAAGAAATAGAAAGAGAGACAAAAATAATGGAATGTTGAAACATAAAAGTAAAATTATATAAAAAATTCATGTTCATTGAATCATGAGGGTCAATTATATAAAAAATTCATGTACATTGAATCATAAGGGTCAATTTTTTTTTGGTTATTGGTGACATTTAAAAAAAAAAAAAGAATGGAGTTAGATGAGAAGACAAATGGGAAATTAAATGAGGAAAGAGGGTTAAATTATGCTAAATTTATTTTTTAAAATTTAAAAATTTAATATCTCTATTATTATTTAAATTTAATCTTCATATTGTTTTAATTTAATTTTAATTTAATTATTAATTTTATTTATTTTTTATAATTAAATATATTAATATATCATTTGATTTACTTATATGTCCGTTGATTAAAATAACATAATACTTTGATTGAATTAAATTTATAAAAATGTTTACGTGGATTAAATGATATGTTAGTGACATATTTTTTAATCCACATCAAATTATATACTTCTTAATTTTTTTCCTAATAATTAACTTGAATTTTTTTAAATAATAAATTTTTAAAAAAATTAATCTAAAACTAAAAGAACCAATCTGAAAAAAAAAAAAAAGGGAACTCTTTAAAATCTAACTACCAAATCCCCAAATCTTTCTCCAACAAGACGTATCGTTCTCACCCAATCCACAATGGCGGCCATTCCTACCTACGTCACGCAGCTCAGCGAGCTTGATAAGATCAACCGAATTTTCCTTTGGGAAGAAGGCGAAAGTAACAAAAGACTCCACAAAATGAGATGGAGTGAAGTTACAAAACCTAAAGATCGGTGGCCTTAGGTTAAAAAAAAGTCAACCCCTTAATCAAGCTTTGCTCACTAAACTATGTTGGAGAATGACTAACCAATAAATGGACCTTTAGAGTGCTCGTGAATAAATACTTATTTAACGCCCTAAAATCCAACTACCAAATCCCCAAAATCTTTTCTACAAACCCTAAAGCCAAATTGAAAATCCCTTATCCAAATCTAAAATGCCTTCCCTTAAGGCCCCTTATATTCTAAGAACTCCAATCACAGGATTGGAATTTATTACCAAAAACTCAATATTTTCGTATTTTATTGTAACTCGCAAATAACTTTACCGACAGTGGTGCCAAGAATCTACTAAGACCAACGGGATGTTACTATTTGGTCCCATATTTTGTATGGCAATGATGTGACTGTTATTTTATTTTTTGAGGGAAGGTTGAGCAGGGCATGAATGTTAGGTTGTCGTTGGTTAGGGGCATTTTAATGTTCAGAGGATAAAATTGATTCTTTTTTTTGAGAGTTTTAAATACATCTTATCTTTTTTTTTTTTTTTCAAATATATCTCTGTTTTTAATTTTTAAATGAAATTATTTAAATATTTTTTATTAGTTTTTGAATATCCATTATTTTTAAAAAATTATAAAACTTCTCGAAAAAATATTTTCAAGAGAAAAAATTGAAAACTTATGGAAAATTATAAAAAAAGAAATTTTGTTAAAATTATTTATAAATTAATGTAATAAAAATTTATTATTAAAAAAATCATAAAGTTTAAAATTAATTAAAAATACCTTTACTATTTTAATTTTAGAAAAAAATAAAATCTTATAAAGTTCTAATCAAATATTTTATTTCTTGATGTTAAAAGGGTGATGAAAAAATTATCAAGTTTGATTAATATATAAAAGCTAAAACTCCTTAAAACTATATAAATAATACTATTAAATACTATATAATTTTGTCAAAATGCTATAAAATCACCATTGCCATATTTTCGGTTTCATACAAATTTGAGAATCGATAGGAAAGGTGTTGGAAGAATTAGAACTAATTTGAAATTGAAGATTTTTTTTATCAGCATCGCATGCTTATGAATAAAGAGGCAGTATAAGTAATAGTACTAAATATTATATAATTTTATCAAAATTTAATATGTTAATTGGAGAAATTCATCATGATAAGTAGATAGAGAGACTTTTCTAGAGAATTCTGTTTAATTAAAATTATTATAAAATTTTAATAATCACTACAAAAAATATTTATTAAAAAATAATAAATTTTAAATCTACAAAAAATTATATTTGATATTTTATCTTTAATTTAATTAAGGTCTCATAAGATATTATTCTTTCTCTAAGATGAAAATAGTAAAAGTAATTTTTTATTAATTTTAAAATTTATATTTTTTTAAAAACAACTTTTTTATTACACTTATTTACAAATAATTTTAATAAATTTTTTTAAAGTTTTCATAAAATTTCGATTCCACCACTCTTGAAAATACATTCCTAAGAAGTGTTATAATTTATTGGTACTGCATTTTTTAGATGTGTTATTATTTTTCAGAAATAAAATTTTGAAAGTTATAAAATTTGTGAAATTGATATTTTAATAATTTTACTTGCAAAAAATTTTGAAAAAAATAAGGTGTATAAAGCAAAAACGTGGGTGCATTTAAAATTCTCTTTTTTTTTTTTTTATAATGTAAGTTAGTTGCTAAGTGGTTGTAATTTGGTTATTTTAGTTGATGTGATATGTCGGGTTAATCTGAACTTTTGGGATTTATATCAATTCGATTATTTTAATTGACCACCAATTGGGACATGGAGATTTCAACTTGTTACCCTTGATTGGATTGTTAACTATCAGCTCAACTTTTGCCTACGATGTTAACCTTAATTTTTTTTTTAGGTTTATGCTCTACTTCGAGTAAAGATTTGCCCGATTTTGATTTGTGCATATAGGACAAATGATCCAATACCATGTCTTTTTGCTATGATTTCATTTTCTTTTTATTTTAATTTAATTCCTTTTTCTTTTTCTTTCATGTTTTTATCAAATATTCAACATATTTTCCATATTATTTGATCATTAACAGATTGAAATAGCTCTTATTTATATTTATAATTAAAAAAAAATTATGATTATGATATAGGTGGTAATCATAAATATATTACCAATTGGGTTTTTTTTCAAAATAAGGCCTAGATACTTCATTGTATTGGTCCAACCAAGCCAACCATAAATCATTCTAATTGAAAATATTAATCTGAATACACCCCTAGAAATGGATCTCTAATTGCACTTCATTACACTTCACACTACAAATTTTTTATAATCCAATCAATCTTTATGGGACAAAACAGGGGATATCTCAATCGGGCAAGAGAACGAGAGAATCCCATATGACTCAATATATTTGACAAGTCGCACTATAAGTCAACCCAACTTGCATTGTCATCTCCTAGAACTTGAAAAGAAACCCTTAGAACACCAACAGGCATAAAGGAAAAAGATTGTAATATTATATTTCATTTTGATTATGAAAGCATAATACGTAATAATTGTCTTGATAATATATAAAATTATATTTCACTTTGATTGTGAAAGCATAATACGTAATAATGATTTTAATAATATGAAATATTTGGGTTATCTAACCCTAAGGTTCCCATCGCAAAAGTATAAATATATTTCCTATACCAACTGGAACTCTAGCTTTTATACTTGCCTAGCCTTTTTCTCATTTTCACTTTTTAATTAAGCACTGATTTAAGTGTTGGATTACATACGTCAAAAAAATTTTTAACCTTTATCGTTAACCCATTTTTTTTTTATGCTTTCAGATTTTTACCATTTGTAAACAGCTCAACACCACCATTTAGCATCAAAGTTTCAGGCAATTGAAATGGAAGGTTGGGAATTGGATTTCGGGTCGGTATCAAACTAACGCTAATTATTCAGCTTATATTTCCTTTTTTAATCCATGTTAGGACGTCCAAATTTGTTTGGCTATGATGTATTATTTTCTGCAAACTAGTATATGATATTTTGACTTAAAATTTCGCTTATAATTTAAATAAATATACTTGATTATGTATATTCATGTTTGATTTTTTTTTTTTGGCCAAAATTCATGTTTGATGTTTGATATTTTATGTCTCTTTCTCTAACAATAAAAGATAAATTAGTAACATTGTACGAAAAAAGACGAGAGTATGCATTTTGCTTATGTTAATTAGGATTATTGTTTTACTCAGAGTAAATTAAGTTAAGATGAATGACATCTTTATTCACTCTTTTTTATTTAATTAATTATATTTCAAAGAGTTTTTTTTTTTTTTTTAAAGTAGATTTAAAAGAGTTAATTTGCTAGCTTTTGTCAAGAAAAAATCAGTTTTTGTAAGTTTTACAGTAACAAAACTTTCACGTCATTAATAATGTGGGTTGGGTATATTTTATATAAGATTTATATTTATATATATATATATATTGTTATTAATTCACATATTATCACATTATTAACGAATAAATTTTAAAATATTAAAAATATTAAAATGTACGTGATAAAAATTAACTTTAAATTATTTTTAAAAAAATTTTTTAACTTTTAATTTTACTCGTTAATAACCTTTTAACTTATGATTTAATGATAATATAAAAAATATATATCATATCAGGCCAGAGCCAGATTAATATCAGGACGTAGAAAATCTTGCAGGGATTTTGTGTTTTTCTAGGTTTGAAAACTCGTTCCTCAATAATTTTCTAATTGAACAAAAACTTATCCCCACCCCAACTACCTTGTGAGAAACTTTTCATATCAGGTCTTAACTCTTTCAACTAACGAATTGCCACCAAGTAGCATATAAACCGTGGGAGTGTGGCGAAAATGAAGAAATAAGCAGCAGAGAAACATGGCTACTAAACCTGGAGTTCTCACAACTGGCCATGGAAACCTCTTGGGAACTTCAAGGTACTGCTTTATTGATTGTTCATTGTTCTTCCTTCGGGTAATAACTGTAGTATGCTATATACATACATACATATATATATATATATATGTATGTATAATACTCACTGCTTGGACGCATTTGTTTGCATGGTGTGGTAGTATGTTATCTTGGCTCCATTGGCGGTTCACAGCACTTACTGTTTCGTGAGTAAAGGAGAAAAGGAGGCAGACCTTTTCTACTTCCTGATATTCCCATTTCTTCTCACAATATTCTTTGACAATCAGATATGGGTTTCTTATTCTCGTTACAGAAATGCCAAAGGAAACAACAGGGTCGTTGATAAGGGCATCGAGTTTGAGCAAGTTGACAGAGAAAGCAACCGGTTAATTACTCCTAATTATTAGCTCTGTTGTTTCTCTTTTCAATTTGAGCCTAATATCATGAAAATGATGGATGGTTTGGCACTTGGCATGCAGGGATGACCAGATCATATTAAATGGACGTCTCTCCTACTTGGCGAATATGATAATACCAGGAGCATCTCACTTGCCCATATGAAAATCAGATGGATTTATAATCACAATTCTACTCCGTATGGGCCCTGTGGAGTTCCTCTATTATTCGCTTCACAGGGCGCTGCACCATCATTACCTCTACTCTCGCTATCACTCCCATCACCATTCTTCCATTGCCACCGAGCCCATTACCTGTGAGCTAGCACCACCCAAATGGCATTTAGCATTCTTTAAAAGAATAATGATAATCAACTATATATACGTACTCTCATATAATTTATTAATTCAAATGTAACACAAATGAATTACCACATATGGTTCTTTTGGCAGCGGTCATTCACCCATTTGCAGAAGATGTTGCATACTTGCTCTTTGCAATCCCATTATTGACAGTGGCTTTTACGGGCACTGCTTCCCTCGTAGCTGTATTTGGTTACATAACTTACATTGATCTCATGAACAATATGGGACAGTGCAACTTCGAACTGGTTCCAAACTGGGTTTTCTCTATTTTCCCACCTCTCAAGTATTTCATGTATACCCCCACGTAAGTTTTCCGTTGATGAGTTTCTCTGAGCCATTATGTACCCATTACCATGCTTATATACTTTACCTGAATTAAACTGTTTGTTTTTATGGTATATGGCAGATTTTACTCTTTGCTTCACACTCGATTTCGGACCAACTACTCGCTGTTCATGCCGGTTTACGATTACATTTATGCTACAGTGGACAAGTCCTCAGATGCTTTATACGAGTCTTCGCTCAAAAGGCAGGAAGCGTCACCCGACATCGTATATTTGACGCATTTAACTGCGACAGACTCCATCTATCATTTGCGCCTTGGCTTTGCTTCCTTAGCTTCTAAGCCATTCGCTTCAAAGTGGTATTTGATGGCGATATGGCCTGTGACATGTTGGTCTGTGGTCTTCACTTGGTTTTATGGCCGTACATTTATTTCAGAGAGGAATGCCTTGGATAAGCTCAAACTGCAATCTTGGGTGGTACCAAGATACACTATGCATGTAATAAAAACATATTTCTCATCTCTTTTTCCTCTGTAATAATTTTTTCTTTTAGATTTGATTTACATGAACGTGTCGCAGTACCTTTTGGGGAAGCAAAAAGAAGTTGTCAATAACTTAATTGAAGAAGCTATACTGGAAGCCTATAAGAAGCAAGCAAAGGTACTGAGCTTAGGCCATGTGAACCAGGCAAGAAGTTTATACCGAGCCTAGCTTTTAATTTCATCACTCCTTAATTATTTCAAAGTTATTTAAAAAAGCTTATTTTCATAGTCCTTTGAAATTAATGTCAATTAATGCAGAATGAAGATCTTAATGGGAATGGAGAGCATATCCAAAGGCACCCTAAGCTTAAAATCAAGCTTGTGGATGGAAGCAGTTTAGCAGTGGCCGTTGTGGTGAACAGCATTCCCGAAGGAACAAACCAAGTACTCCTCGGGGGCTAGTTTTCTAAGGTTTCTTATGCCATAGCTCTTGCTTTATGCCAAAAAGGTGTCCAGGTATTTCAATCATTCTAAAGGTCAAAATTAGTTCATGTTCAAGAGTAAAGGTCGCTCTTAAACGGCCATGACATGATGAATAGAAACATCATACCTTAATGCAAATTAAGTACAATTTTGATGATGAACAGGTAGGCACAAAAAATGAGGACAAATACAAGCAGTTCGAGCAGAGTGACAGGTTTGGAAATAACGTGGTTCTTCCAAATAACTACGACCAAAAGGTAAAGGTAAAAAAGAATATGACTAGGTTGTAAGAACTCGTTAAGATCAGTTAAATTGTTATTAAAACAAAAATAAATATCTAAAGCATTTGCAGATATGGTGGTGGGGGAGGGATTCACTGGAAGAGAACAGTTGAAGGCAACAAAAGGGACATTATTTATTCCCTTCTCACAATTCCCACCAGAGAAAGTGCGCAAAGACTGCTACTACCACACTACTCCCTCCATGGTGGCTCCTAAATCTCTTGAGAACTTGCATTCTTGCGAGGCCAGTATAGAGATCTTCCTAATTTTCTGACCATGTTTTTCATCTTTGGCAACTGGATATGTGCATGCATATCAAAATATGTGGCTTAAGTTGCCAGTTTTTACAATTATTTTCTCTTAATTATTGAAGATATGTATATAAAAATGATATAGAATTGGCTGCCAAGAAGAGTGATGAGTGCATGGCGGATGGCTAGGATCATTCATGGTTTGGAAGGATGGAACGTTAATGAGTGCGGTCAAACCTTGTTTAGCATGGATAAAGTTTGGAAAGCCAGTCTGGAGAACGGGTTTCGTCCTTTGCCAATCTCCATTTAATCAAAGGCCTGGCCTTGTCTCGCTACAATACAAGCATATGCATTACTCAAAGATTGTGAAATCTCTACAAGCAAATGCCCATGTTATATGCCAATGTAAAAAAAAATCGTAGTAAACTTCATTATGCACGTGGGAGAATTGAACTGGGTCAATCGGACTTGTATTATGAAATTGAGATGCCGGTCCCACTTTCAAACCTGGACAAGAACAGTTAATCAAGAACCAACCATAATGTTATTTCGACCAAATTGAGACCAAAAGTGTGAGAATTAAATGAATTTAGACAGTGTGCAAGCGATAAGGAAATGTTAAACATTCCTGCTTTCCCTTCATTGATACAAGAAAAGACATTAGAAACCTTTGACTGTCGAGAAACCGTTCCAAACAAGAACAGGAAAAAAAAGTCATGCTGCTTAAAAACGATAAAACGAGAAATACTTCTTACCAAAAACAAGTAATAAGTTGTGAAACAAAAATAGCACTTCCCGAATCCGCATTCAGACATCTGACAAGAAAACTTGGTTGTAATGATATCTGAATCTAACTCAAAAATGAGATAGCAGAACATAAGTTATATGGTTGGTTACTATCAGAACAGTCTATCTGAATTCTGAAACAGTGAACACACACAACTCTACCAAAAAACTGACAGGCTAGAGATAATTTATCACTTAAAGCACTTGGCATCCAACAGAGGCTCTCCCTCGAAAGGTTCACAGTCTTCAATCATCTGATTGACCCGTTCCTTCTGTGCTTCGTCTGAAATGTCAACCTTCTTCCACTCATAGAGTTCCATGTCATAGCACTCATCAAGGACAAATTGAGGAATCTTTTGCCCACGGAAAAGCCATAATCCCTTGACCTTGAATGGAGGCTCAGCCCCAATCACCAACATCTTCCCAAATGCATACTTGCGCGCCAAATCCATTCTCTGAAGGAATCCTCCTACCTTGTTCATAGTGACAAATGAGACTGTATTCTCCTCATTGTACTTGTAGTCACAGAACCAAAGTGAGTATCCCTCAGGATCATACATGTCCCAGAATCCTGTAATACACGAGAAAAAAGTATCAGAAATCACAGTCCAAAAGATCTTCATTAAGAGGAAGAGAATTACAATCAAAACAAATACCTTTAATTGCAACCTCACGGAAATTTGTCTTTGTATTAGAGTACAACCTCTTCCAATCATCCAGTACCATCTTACTGGGAGGCAGCAAATCAAGAGGATTCTTTGGTTTGGGCTTTGGTGCCTCTTCCTCCTCACCAGCCTCTGTCTTTGCTTGCTGTTTCTCGACCTCCTTTTTGGCTTCTTTCTTTGGTTCACCCTTGGCCTTTGATTTAGTTTCCTTTGGCTGGGCGGCAGGCTTCTTCGATGCAACAGGTAGCACAAACTCAGCCTGCTTCACTTCACCAAGAATCTTCTTTAAATTTGGTTGATTAACCATGGTCCAGAAGTACCTCTCAACATGAGGGAACTCTGAGGTAAAAGTCTTAGTCATGATCTGGGAGAAACCCAAATAGAGGTTGCATGTCATGATGATGTCAGCAAGGCTGACTGAATGTCCAACCAGGTAGGTGTTGGAAGCAAGGTGAGAGTTTAAAGCGCCCAGTGCTCTCCTCAATGCAGCAATAGCGGCTTCCTCAGCCTACATGCAAAATACTCAAATAAATTAAAAAATAAAGTAAAACTAGATGGGTAAAACTGACACTATCAAAGGAATGGGGATCCAACATCCTAATCTCTTCCAAATAAATAAAAAAGAAAAAAAAAAGCCAGCCTAGTTGATAATCAATTCAATGAGAATGCTTTTGTACCAAAATTACTTAGATTTCTATTTACTCATGTCCATTCATTTCAAGAAACTATGAACAGAAAAACACTACCATATTAAGTGCCTACTGGAGTTGTTGTCCTGCTACAATTTAATCCTCTTTAAAATGTATAAAACAAAAATCATAAACTAGTAATCCACACTATTTTTCCCATCTCTCCTTGAAATGCTTTATCTTATAATTGTAAAGAAACAATACCACGTATGATCTTAGCAAATAAAACCAAATTAAAATGACACAAGAACCCGAGGAGGAAAAAAGTGTCAAAAGCTACAGTAAATATAACTTACAGGAGGAAGGTAAACACCATATCCCATTCTTGGATAGAACCATTTTGAAATATTAGCATCAACTTCCATTGATGCAAAATCAATCCACTGCTCAATATGACCCTGAGAAAAATCAAGCAAATATATACAAACAATAAGGACAACGGTTTAAAATAGCAACAAGAAGATCATGGTAGTAGAAAAATCTTACAAAATCAATCAATGTAGAACTACATAGAGGGTTGTCAGCCTTTAAGCGAGCAACTGCAAAGGAAAGGATACCAATAAGTAAGCAAACATTAACAGAAGAAAATGTAAGCTATGAAGTCAGCGTGTCTTCTAACCATAACGCGCAATAGCATTGCTCTCAAATATAGGACCCTCAGGTGTTTCCAACACGGGAACCTAGAAAATTCACAGATATTTTTTCAGTAAATTATAAAGAAAAAGGTTACAACTTACATATACAAAAGTATTTTCTCTAAATTTAATCCATTAATAGGTATGGTTACCTTCCCCATAGGGTTCATCTTGAGGAACTGAGGAGTCTTATTTGAGACACCCATCTCAAAGTTCTCAACCAATTTGACCTCCACACCACTGTATTCAGCAGCAATGAGTGCCTTGAAGGCATTTTTGTTTGTTTTTCCCGCATGCAAAACCTGCATGTAAATCGAACAACCACATTAATGAAGAACAACCAAATGATTTAAAAAGTTAATTCCAATATCAACCACCACCACAAATCCTTACAAAAAAGAAAACTATTAATCTAACCAAAAAAACCAACAAATGATTTTTCTTTTCAGAATTTTTTTTAAAGATCATTCATTTTCACATTCTAATACCGTAACCAATCGCCACTGATCTAACATTATATTCCATTTTTCTACTTCCATTGATCCAAAATGCTACTTAAAAATATCACTTTGAATTGCACTCACTTCACCGTAATCATTTCGTTTCTATTCTTTTTTTAACAGCTAAATTACCAAAATCACTGAAAATTAAAAAAAGAAAAAACTAACCAGAGCCATGGCTTGATTGAAAACAAGGATGCTCTGATTTCAGATCTCGAAACAAAATGAAAATGTATCAGCAGCTATTTTCCAAGATAACGCGTGTTAAATAAGAGGGAACCTTGAAGCTGCAGCGAACAAGAGAGTGTGAGAAAAAGTAGAGGTAAATATTGGAGGCGTACTAGGGTTTTTCTAGAGTGATAAGAGGGGCATATGCGTTTGGAATCTTTTTTTGATCCGTTCGGATATGGGTTCGGATCCATGTCCAGATTTGTAATCACCTTTTTGTTTCGGGTTTGCATTTGAGGCTGATAATTTAAGATTTATATTTGATAGTCTATAAATGACATACATTTTTAACGTATAGATAATGCCGTTAAATCATTAAATGACTATAAAAAAAATTAATTTTAAATATATTTTAAAAATTAAATGTATTTATTTCTTCCAGCTTTTATTTTTTTTATTTTTTTCTTCTTGAAATGTTGCAAAATTATTTTTTTTATAACGTTTAGAAACTCTTATTTTGTTTTATTTTTAATTATTTTATGACTTTTTTATTTTTTTGATTAAATTTTAATATAAGATATATTAAAATCAATTTTTTTTAATTTCGTGAAAATCAATGATGAGACGGAGCATATTTTAAAATTTTAAAAATTAATTTTTTATTAGATGTTACGGTTTATTGATATTTCCATATTTACAAATATGCAAGACAGGCAGCAGAGAAACATGCATATGAATAAAAATGCTGATATCCGAGTCATAATTACTAAAAATACTTACTGTGATATTAAAACAAGGATTGCATTTACAAATATAGGATAACAAGCACTGGTCAAGTACACTATAAACACCAGAATAAGATATCTACAGGATATTAGCGGGGCAAACCACTTGAAGCACTTGGCATCCAAAAGTGGCTCTCCCTCTAAAGGCTCGTAGTCCTCTATCATCTAATTGACACGCTCCTTCTGAGCTTCATCTGCGATGTCAACCTTCTTCCACTCATAAAGTTCCATGTCATAGCACTCATCAAGGACATATTGGGGGATTTCTTGCCTACGGAAAAGCCACAATCCCTTTACTTTGAATGGCGGTTCACAGCCTATCACCAGCATCTTCCCAAATGCATACTTGCGTGCCAAATCCATCCTTTGTAGGAACCCGCTTACTTTGTTCAGAGTGACAAACGAGACTGTATTCTCCTCATTGTTGTTGTAATCACAGAACCAAAGAGAGTATCCCTCGGGATCATACATGTCCCAAAATCCTGTTGCAACAGTAATATAAATATCGATATTTGTCATCAAGCAAGGAGGAATAGGAAAGAAGTCTATGATGAACACTTGGGATAACTTTGATTGCAACCTCACGGAAGTTTGTCTTCATATTAGAGTACAGCTTCTTCCAGTCATCCAGTATCATCTTACTAGGAGGCAGCAAATCAAGAGGATTCTTAGGTTTGGGGCTTTGGTGCCTCTTCCTCCTCAGCAGCCTCTTCTTTGGGCTTTGCAGGCTCTTTCTCAACTTCCTTCTTAGCTTCTTTCTTTGGTTCATCCTTGGTCTTTGGTTTAGCTTCTTTTGCTTGGGATGGCTTCCTAGATGGAATAGGTAGTGCAGATTCTGTCTGCTTGACCTCACCCAGAATCTTTTTAAAATTTGGCTGATTAACCATTGTCCAGAAGTACCTCTCAACATGAGGGAATTCTGACGCAAAACTCTTAGTCATCAGAAGGGTGAAACCCAAAAGAAGGTTAATTGTCATCACGAGCAAGGGTCACAGAATGTCCGACTAGGTAAGTGTTGCAAGCAAGATGAGCATTTAAATCACCCAATGCTCTCTTCAATGCAGCAATTGCTTCTTCCTCGGCCTAGATGCAAAGTCATCCATAGAAGTTAAAGGATGGTAAAATCATAAATGCAATAACATTAAGATCTGAAGAACAATGTAATCATATGCTTAATCGTTTTTCATTATCAACAGAGACATACTAGACTGAGGATAAAAGCCTCATCATTGAAAATCATGTTCATGCCTAGAGACACAGGAGGACTAGACATGGATGTCTTACACCTATATACGTAATTATAGCATGACTTAGCTTACCTTAAAAAGTAATAACTAAAAAAATACTGTTAAATATGAAGAACGCAAGTGAATTGAAAAACACAACCTATTAATGCTGGTAATTTGGTGAACGTATTCTATCTGGAAAGTTCATAAAAATAAAATTATGTTTCAACTTTTAACACTGAACAAACATTTTGACACATTTAATTAACAAAAAGTTGACGATTTATAAGGCAGAGTATATTCACTTAACATATTCAATAAACTTTTGATAAAGAAATGGAAAATGAGGGATGAAAAAATATGAAGATGAGACAAAAAAACATACTAGAGGAAGATACATGGCACGTCCCATTCTTGGTCTAAACCAAGAAACCATATTAGCATCAATTTCCAGTGACGCAAAATCAATCCACTGATCGATAAGGGTATAAAAACACACCCAAAAAAAAAACCCCTTATATAGGGGTAGCCAAATGAAATCATAAAAAATCTCATCAAAATGCAAAAAAACAAAAGAGAAATCCTACACAGTCATACGGAGAAGAACAACATAGAGGAGGATTGTCAGCCTTCAAGCGAGTAACTAAAGAAACAAGGAAAAGACAAATGAGTTTTAAGTACAGTATTATACAGAGGATAGAGCAAGGAGTGAAAAGGAATAATGAGTTCAAACCATATCGAGCTATCGCATTGCTTTCAAATATGGGGCCATCTGGTGTTTCCAATACAGGAACTTAGAAATTTTCATTTATTTTCTTTTCAAAATGCTAAAATTAAATACATCAAAAGCATTTCCTCCAATGTCAACATCATTATATATACATTATATATACATGTACCTTCCCAATAGGGTTCATCTTGAGAAAGTCGGGAGTTTTATTTGAGACACCATCTCAAAATCATCAGCAAGTTTGACATCTATACCACTGTACTCTGCAGCAATGAGCGTCTTGAATGCATTCTTATTTGTCTTCCCCGCATGCAAGACCTACAAAATATGATATAAAATTGAAAGTAAAATGGTTTGTAATGGAATGCACAAACTCAGTCCGACAATTAATTGCACAACTATAATGTTAATGCTTAAGTCTGGTTGAATCAGAGTCATATACCATTTTAAAACTGAATGCGTAAAAGGTATAACAAAGAGCATGATTTTACTTCTATAAGAAGTCATGATGTTTGAATTGGCATTACTTTTCTGTCATACGTTCATGTTTTTAATTAAATATGATATTTGCTTGTTACTATGTGCTATTAACAAAAAGCAAGCAGCAAAATCTTCAAAAACAACAATCAAAGGGATTTAGGATGTGTTTGGTATACAAGATTATGATAAGATAAAATAAGATGGCATTATGAATAGGATTAGATTAAATCAAGTCATTTTATCTTGTGTTTGATATGTGCAAAGATAAGATTAAGATAATTTATTTATTTATATCATTCCTCAAAATTTATAAATTTAATCCCACAGATTAAAAATAATTCTTTATTGAATCATCTTATACAAAAAAAATAATTAATCCTCTTTGTAATCCTATTCCTTTCTTTAAATACAAATCAAACATAATATAAGATTATTATTATCCTATCGTATCCATCATTTTATGCACCAAACATGATCTTAAATTTATGGATCACCTAGGACACCAGCAGCACAAAAACCCAACATGCGAAACCAGTTCACTCGATTAAACAAGATACAAAGAGAAAATTTTGTTCAACTATAGTTCAGTCAATAAAGCCTAATTTTTTTTTTCTTTTTGAATCAAACTAAGAAGAAATGAAGAAGAAAACAACTCACCAGAGCCACCGCGAATTTAGATCTGGAAACAGAAACAAAGGCAAAATTCAATCAAAACAAAGGCACTAAACGATCTTCCCCGACAGAGGAGTGAGGTTGTTGCTGGATGTTGACACTTAAGAGAGATAAAGTTCAAAAATTAAGGTTTTAATTGTAAGCGGACATTCGCTAACCCCATTTAGTTGTACAAACTAAGGTCAAAACAAAAGTTAGTACATTTTTCCCATTATACCCCTATCGTTAGCACTAATACATAGAAACATTTAGGGCGTTTCAGTCATATCGCCTACCCCTCATCAACGCGCAAAAACAGCGGGTATACTTCACGTGTTTTCTCTTCAATTGACCGTTCCTTGGAAAGACAAGGACTTTCCTGCTATTTTTTCAATTTCTATTTTTGTCCTCAACGCTTAAAAAAAAAAAAAACCAGAAAGTAAAAAATGGCGAGGAGAGCGGACGAGGAATATGATTACTTGTTTAAGGTTGTATTAATCGGCGATTCTGGTGTCGGAAAATCTAACTTGCTTTCCCGATTTACTCGCAACGAGTTTTGCTTGGAATCTAAATCTACCATTGGAGTCGAATTCGCCACCCGCACTCTCCAAGTAAATCTCCCCTTTTTTGTGCTTCTAAGCATGCAGTAGATCTGACGTGTTCGTTGTTTGATCTTTCTTTTTGTTCGAATATTTTCTGTTTTTCTTGAATTTTTTTTACAATATTTTAGATTGAGTCAATCAGTGATGAAATTAACTGAAATAATATGGAGTTGATTGAGTCTCATTGTCTTGGTTTTGATCATTTTTAATGGATTCTTATCGTATTATGATTGAATTGTGTTAAATCTTTGACAAAAGTAAATAAATTTGTAACATTTCTTATTGATTTGCAACTCTTGCCACTGTTTGAGTCAGGTTTTGTTTTGTTGCGTTGTCTCTTAGTCAATCTATCAATTCTTTAGGGGAAATAAAGAAACTTGTGATCCCATCAGTTTATTATCAGCCTTTGCTAATCCACGTTTTGATGTGAATAAAGTATGCAACTTTTCTTGGTTACCGATGTTTATGATTAAAGGTTTTTTTATTTTTTTATTTTTACAAAAGACGTTGCGGTTTGAGGAGTTGCATGTGCTGAGATTTGAATTCCAAACCTGGTTGTCATCTCTTAAAGATGGCTGCATGAACCGATGGAGCTAAGTTCTGGGTTCTTAAAGGGTATTCTTTTTAACACTTAAAATGTTGAATGGTGGAACAAGATATTTGCTAAATTTTTGTATCTCTTGAAAATTGCTGTGAAAGGAGAAAATAATGCGTTATTGTTTGTTCTAAAGTTGCTGTTAGGATCAAAATGAAGTTGGAGATGTCGCTTTTTAAGTTGATAAATGTTCTTTACCTCAACCTTTTAAAAATTGAGACGTACTTGAGTTATTTACACCATATTTGGCTGAGTCTCCTTTGAGGGTCTACCAAAGCCTCAACGTGCGTTTTCTGTCTTTCTCTTCGCCTTTTCTCCTGCATGTTAGCCATGAGAAATACACTCCCTGGTCTGGTTGTTATAAGTTAAACTTTCCTAATATACCTTCTGTCAGGTTGAGGGGAGGACTGTGAAAGCTCAAATATGGGACACTGCTGGTCAGGAACGGTACAGAGCAATTACTAGTGCCTACTATAGGGGTGCCCTAGGAGCTCTTCTGGTCTATGATGTCACCAAGCCAACGACATTTGAAAATGTGAGCCGATGGCTGAAGGAGCTAAGGGATCATGCAGATTCTAATATTGTGATTATGTTGATTGGGAACAAGACTGATCTGAAGCATCTGCGAGCAGTTGCTACAGAGGATAGTCAAAGCTATGCAGAGAAAGAGGGCCTTTCATTCATTGAGACATCTGCACTGGAAGCAACAAATGTTGAGAAGGCTTTCCAGACCATTCTTTCTGAAATATACCGCATAATTAGTAAGAAGTCCCTCTCTTCAGATGAGCCAGCACCTGCAAATATTAAAGAAGGGAAGACAATTGTCGTTGGAGCACCAGAGGCCAACACTAAAAAGGCTTGCTGCTCATCATCTTGAACATGATCTTTATTCATCACAATTTTCATTCTTCCTTTTTGTATTAAATTCGTGTTTCCTCCTTTTGAAGTTGAGGATTTATTGCGGGACTCCTTTTATTATTACTGTTATTTTATTTTGTATCATTAGAAATATTTGAACTTTTCATGGTCTTGAATTGTTGCAAGTTAGTAATGGTATTCTGATGGGTGCAATTGCATGGGTACCTTTTACTCCCAGCTTCTGTCATACTTTTTAAGCACTAGCAATGCAACCTAGATTGATCCACAGCATCCAGGGAGTGATGGTGAGTGGCACAATTTATAGCAAAGGCTTTGAAATCTTCTTTCTGTTGATAGTAATTTTAAGGTGGGCAATAACCTTCTTGCGCCCCCCATCCCCCAACCGCCAAATCATGGGAATAGCTGACACTCTTACTATCTTTGATATGTAGTTTTTACTTGTTAGCTGAATTGAGAATTTCATCTAGAGGATATGGGACAAAAGCTTGACTGTTGGGAAGCGAGTAACAAGTGCTCCTAGTCCTAGACCATGAGAAAATTTTCAACCATGTTGAAGTAAACTTCAGGAGGACAAGAGAAGCAGGTGATACCAGAAAGGTAAACATGATTAAAGAAAATATAACAAAAACCCAAAAAATCAGTGACTCGATCGGTCAAGCTGAGAACTAGAAAATTTGAACTGAACTTTTATTGTACTTTCTGCAGCTTTGTATCAGATCAAAGAAAGGTGAGAGGTTTCTGCAGCATGCATAACAATCTGCAATGCAATCTCGTTGGTGGTAAACAACTCAACTGTATCCATCTTTCCCATTTTCCTTTGAAATAGATTCAAACAGAAAAGGATAATTCCCCATGAAACAGCATCAACAGTAAAGGATTGATGAAGAGAACAGATAACAAAATTGAAAATCACTCTGGGCAAAAAGGCCTGTCCAAGCTATCCTTATGGCTAGGGATTCTGAAGTGTCTAAGTCTTCCCTCTTGCTTTTTCATGTACCCTTGACATAAAAATGCCATGGAGAATTTATCTTCAACCACCCTGTTCACATCATGCACAAACACATCTGTCTCTCCTTCCTCTCTATTCCTTGCCATCATACCAGCAGTGTATATAGCAGTCATCCTCCCTGGAGCCTCCTCGTAGTGGCCGGTTGGTGCATCAACCATAATCAAGTCCCATTTGATCTCATACACTTCACTCGGTAAACCTTTCAATGCAAGTTGGCACATTGAGTATTTAGGGTCGCCAACTGCTGTGCATTCTGGTCCTCTGCCCACGTCCATGAGACTCTCAGCTTGGTTCACCTTGCTATCATACGTGACATGGTAGGATTCTAACATGGGAAACCGGCGTCGTATTTGCTCTATCCAGGCTTCATCTTCTTCAAGGAAAACTGTTCGCCCACCATAGTTGAGGGAACTCCACATAAAGCTGTCATGGCCTAGGCCAAATACCAAGAAGTTGCATGGTGACTTTTTCTCTAGAACTTTGGCTGTGACTGAGATTTCTTTTCGTGTTTGCTGTGGGGTGATGGATGAAGTTGAGTAGTGAATGAGAGCTTGGGCAAGAGAACGCGGTATCTTGTCACAAGGTGAGCAGTCTGCAGTTTTGCTTTCTTTAATGGCATTAGAGGTTTTAGCTAGTGAAAAGGTTTGCAAGATGGGAGATGCTGTATTTTCCTGGGAAGATGATAAACTTGATAATAACACAAAGAGAAGAAGAAAAGCAAGGAAAATTGCTAGCAGGAGGACTTTAAGATTGTGGCCTTGTCTGGTTTTAGGCCTCATGTTTGTCTGAATTCTTTGAAACAGTAGGAGAAACTCAAAAATCAATTTGACCTTTTCCCCTTTCTGATGTTAAGTTGAGGTTTAAACTCAAGAAAAGATGTAAAGCTTTGAAGTTTGAAGTCTTAGGTGATGCATGTAAGATTAGATTTTGGAAGTTTTGAGTTGCAACATAAAGTTGGTGAGCTGCGGGAGATAGTGAAAGATGGTATGCTATTGTTTCATTATGCTTGGACATGAAGGGAAGACACATCATATACTTGATGAAGACAACAGATCTACAAGGATTCTGGATGAAGCAACACTACTGCTGACGCAACTACAAGTTTGGTGGGTTCATTTAGTGTTCATTTCTGTTTGGCCACTGCAGTTATGAATTTCAAGGATTTGACATGGTTCCCTATTCCAATGTTCCCAATTTGCTTTTTCCTTGCATGATTTGAAGGTGCAGTAGCCATGGATGATTAAAGAAGCCTTAGTTTTCAGAATTGCTAACTGCATAACCTTGTGGTTATGATTGAAAACGATGTGGAAGTTAAACTCTCTACTTCTGCTGTTAGACCCATAAATTTACTCAATAATGCACCATATTGAAGTACTTTTGTTATCTATTTCTCTGAAACATTATATGCCGATCTTACTAAAAAGGCCTAGGCGAGTTAACATAACAGTTCCAGAGGATTGATGCCTTGTTTGATACTGCCATCAAAATAGTGCATTGGTTAATGTAATGCTACTTTTTCTTGTACAAGAACAGGAGCAAGACAGAAACATGCAAAAATGTATGTCCGAAACAAGGGGAGAAATGCCATAGAGAACGGGGATAGCCCAACCCTTGCGTCCTAAGTACCTGTCGTGCAAAAATAAATACAAAGGGTAAAAGAGGAAGAAAAATGGATATACACAAGACACAGATGTTCTGTAAGGACCAGTCTCTGTGGCTGTGGTCTGAGTATTATGTTAGCCTGTGAGGTTCAGTAAATTCAAGATGATCATTTGGCCTTCACAAAGAATACAGTAAACTTAATTATTAGAAACTGACTTTAGCTGTACAAAGCATAGTTCCAAAAGTTGAACAAGGGCAAAGATGTCTCCCTAAGGTAACAAGAAAATAGCCAGTATGCAAATCTCAATAGCAATCACCATACCTTTCTCAATCTTCCAATGCTTTTTTTGTAGTTAGAACTTCAGGACGAATTTCAGATGGAAAAATTATATAGCTGCCAGGTTGAAATCCATGGGAATTTCATGTTTATTGAACCTCATCTGGCAGCAATACTTGTCAGACCTCCATAAGAAAATAATTCATTCTAATAATTAAATTACGACTCTGCTGAGCTTTGGGATCAAAATAAAGATGGTATAAGCTTCTTTCTGTTTGTCACCTGCCATTTCTTGCATGGTAAAGTAGCGATTCAGTTAATCCATTATCATCAATGTCATTTTTTGCCTTTGTCTTGTCCAAACGAGCTTTGCGGACAGCACTCTGGATTTGTCTCTCGTGCTCTTTGAGCATTTCCTCAAGGTTTCCTCCAGGAGGCATCAATGGTCCAGAATAATGGATTCGGTTTTTCTTGGGAAAATAACCCTGGGTACACACAGAAAAGTGTTAGTATGTAACCCCAGACGGTTGAGACTGATTAATTTTGTGTTCCATTATGCCATGAAACTGTAAAAGCAGATTAAGGCATTAAGAAACGTTATAAACTATGTTCTTTGCAAAATAAAGGCTTTTAGCTTCAAATTTTCATGGATTTCTAGGAGATGGCTAAAAGCCCCAGATTCAGAAATCAGTTGTCAAAAGAATGGATATTGGATCTGTCACTAAAGCAAAGGAAATAGGATGTCTTGGACAATGAACATGATTAATAAGCTGATTATATTTCCATGATTCCCTTACCACTGTTGATTCCTTGGAAGATGGCTGTTCATCCTTCACATGTGAAGTCTTTGCCCTATCAAGTAAATGATGGGAGGACTCAGCATTATCCAGATGGTTATATCCGGTATTGAATCGCTCCTCTGGCCAGTGTGGATTTATGCTATTCCCTTTTGTCATGTCAAACCGTGAACTGCCTCTAACTGCAACTGAGTTAGAAAATCTGGATAATTCCACTGCTCCGCGATGGACATATGTTGTCTGAGTTCTCAACTCTTCAGCCTTCCTTGGAGAACCAAATGTTCGAGCAGTAGCCTTCGTAGACTCAATCTCATTCGACTTCATATTTCGTGAAGATCCAAAGTTACTGGGGTGCATTGACTGGCCAGAATGAGAGTATACAACTCTTGCTGATCCTTTTGGAGGCTCAATGGGGAAGCCAGCGCCCCCATCTTCTTCAGGATGGTTTACTTCACTGACACTTTTAGCATTAAACTGTCCTTGCCGCTTCTATATCAAGCAACAGAAAAAACATTAATCGTGACCAAAAGGCTGATTTTTCATTGAAAAATGTACAAACACCATAGTTACAAACAATCATATACCTATTTCTTATGTGTAAGCAAATCAATCTTACAACTTAAAAAGTACCTGTATGGATGCCTGTAACTCAGCATTGAAATCTGGGGCAGGAACAGCTGTAGATTCTTTGGAAACCTTTCTAACCGGATCATGTCCACGTACTTTCCCAACAGCTGCTCTTCGCCTGGATTTCCAATTACCAAACAGGCAGAACAATTGGTTATATAGTTTTTCCGGAAAACTTAGAGAGAGAGAGAGAGAGCTCAATTTAACATAATCACTAACACAAGCTAAGTCAATTTGAGAATTTTCATCCCTTCCTGGTGAGCAGAGAGATTTTAATTCATTCGATTTTTTCCTTGTTATTTAATAGGCCATCACAAAGACATGATACCAAACAAAAATCACAAAGAAGAAATTATTAGAGCTTCCACTATATATGAACTAAATGACCAGAATCTAGACAAAAGTTTAAATAGCCACAAGACAATTTTCACAAAATTTTGTTTAAACTTTGATGAGAAATAAAAAATTTTCAATACAAAGTACAATCAGAAAAATACCTTCTAGATTCCTCTTCTCGAAGCTTGGCATCAAACTCCTTACTGGGTGGGTACTTGGGCAAACTAGATGGATCACAGGGAAGAGGATTTGTTGTAAAGAACTGGAAAGAAATTTCAAAGTTAAAACAAAATGCCAAAATGAAATATCGTAGACAAAAAGAATGTTGAGATGACAAGTATAAAGGTTGAAGGATGAAAAGGTAGGATAATCATAAGCAACCAATCTAGTTTCATTCCAATGATGAACTACCTAGCAGGATCCAGACACATGCCGTGCAGTAACTATTTGTAGTTAACTTTAGTGAGCATGTCATTTCTCAAGTAAAAAGAAGAGATGATGTGTGCTAATGAAACAAAAGGCTGGACATCTGAAACTCCCAACTAACTATCAAAGGTTACAGTTACAAAGATTGTGAACAATAACATTTCAAGTGCAGTTAATACGCAAAGAAAAGCCTCTTGCTTATTATTCGGAAGGGTTTCTTTCTCTTAGCAAATTAACCAATAGGCATATTTGAAATTCCCAACTAAATAATAGAGTAGTCTTATGAAGTTGTGAATGGTAATATGTAAGAACACAGTTCAGCCAATAAGCTAGGAGGGTTCCTTTCTCTTCTTGGTTGTATAAGGAAAGGTGCCACCTTTACTTGTTCTCAAGGAAAAAGCATAAACAGAAGCAGTTGGACTTACAGAAAGATTGATCCCAAAAAGAAGAATACATAAATAAGGTGACAACTAAAAGAGCTTTTGTTAACTTGATGAAAATGCATGAACTAGAGGAACACCATAGCAACTTTACCTCACTCTGAAGTGCTGAAGAAGCAGTTCCGCGACATTCAGGTTCTATTGCAAGAAGAACCTCCAAAAGGGCCAAACCAGATGCAGGAAAGTCCTTGAATGTCTCAGGAACACAACGTTTGTAAGGATGTTGAGGTTTGAAAATGGTTGCATGTGGCAATTTTGATCTCTTCCAATACTCTTCCGAAGGTGATCCACAGAGCTTGAAGATTTTGTGCAGTTGCTCCACCTACAAATGATAAATGCTGAGATCATCACTCTCCATAAATTGTTCGACTATGTAACTCAAGTATACTGCACTTTGGACAGTTCTATGGATAAATTCTGAATGACTTATAGACAATTCTAGAGTACACATGAATAGATAATCATGTCATAACAGTGAAATTAAGAAGAAAATTATCAACAAAATTAGATGATTTCTGTGGGAACATAATAAACCACCAACAATGCCTCTCCCCCCCCCCCCCCCCCCAACCCACCTAAAGTAAATGCAGACCCAATACAAACACATACTTGTCTCCAGAATGAGCAAATAATTTGACAGCTAAATACATGGGAATCAGATAACAAGCAAATTCACACAAATGCCAAATCCCTAAATAACATCATAGTTTTAGTCTAAGCAATTCTTTACATAGATCATTGCAGACGCAGAGTGCTGCAATGACTACAGAATTTAAAGCAAAACAGTCACTTGGCTGCATAGTAAGACTTAAAGTCTAACCTTTGGCATCCAGATCTACCAGTGTCCTAATGTGAAAAAGGGACCCAAAATTCTCTTTGCATTTATATTTTTCCAGTCTTGTTAAGCACGTCCACCGACATCCACACAACCATAAATACATATAGCCATGCATGCATACAATAATTCTATTTCATAGTAAGGACAGTATTTTTTTTCTAACATAAGAAACAAAAAACTTCATTAGAAGCTTGATTCACACAAGAAGTTTCAAAATATGTATGAATACCCCAAAAACTGAAATAAGTACCTCAGTTCTTCCAGGCATGATAGGCTTTCCAGCAAATAGTTCTGCAAGAATGCAACCAGAACTCCAAAGATCAACAGCTACTCCATAGTCTGTAGCACCGAGCAAAAGCTCAGGAGGGCGGTACCATAAAGTTACTACACGACTTGTTAGAGGCTGCTTCTGACTGGGACGGAAAAAAGTTGCCAATCCAAAATCACCAATCTTGAGGTTGCCATTATAGTCTACCAAGAGGTTTGATCCCTTGATGTCACGATGCAAAACACCACGACTATGGCAATGGTCAAGTCCACGGAGTAGCTGTCGCATGTAACACTTGATCTGCACAGATACCACATAAAATTCAGCACTTGAACACCCAAACAACTGAGCTTATTTTATTTCATTTGAGAAAAAATGAAAATGGGTTAAATATAATTCGTCACATTCAAATAATGATGCAATATAATGAAAGGTTGGAGCTGTGACAGAAAATTGCTACCACATTTACAAGCAGCTAATATCTGAAGAAAGGAGTTTCCACCAAGTTTCTTTTCCTTTTGAGTTGTAACTTATAACGGGATTTTGCATCATGCACAATATCTACTATCAAATACCAATGAAAAGCCATTCACGTTCGTGATGTAACAGACTTCTCATACAATTGTGTTCTTCCACCATGGATTCTTTTGTCCAGAAGATTATGGAATCACAAGTTTTATGCTGACCTGAACAACATTAATGATATAATCAAATAAATATTGAAGATATGAATATACCTGAGCCTCAGTGAACTTAACCCCAGGTGTTGCTGCAAGCCCTGCAAGATCATGCTCCATGTATTCAAATATAAGGTATAAACTTCCAGACACCCTAGAAGTAATTAGACCTTCAAGCTTCATAACATTAGGGTGATCAAGCCTACGCAAAATAATAATTTCTCTTGCCATGAAACGAACACTTTCAGGGTCCATATTAGCAAATCGCACTTTCTTCAAGGCAACGATCTTGTTTGATTCAAGGTCACGAGCTTTGTACACACTGCTGTAAGTTCCTTGACCGATCTACATAATTAGCAGGACAGTTATGTTATTGAAAAAGGAAAAGGAACATGACTTCAGAGATGGCAACAGTAAATCAAAAAGCTATAGCCCCTTAAAGGTTGCAATAATGTGTATGAAAATGCATATTAACAAAACATACTCTTATTTTAACCACACTGTACCAGCTAGTATATATAATATAAATTTCAAAGTAAGCATACATAAGAAAAACAACAAGTTTCAGAACCACTCAATACGGTTATCACTGGACAGAACACAAGAATCAAAACTATAAATGAAAAACTAATAAAAGATACATCTATTGGGCAGACCTTTTCCAACTTTTCAAATGAGTCTGCCTTTCGAGGTATCCACCCATTGATGGCTTCTCCAGCAACAGCTGCTAGCCAAGAAGGCCAACCAGCAATCACCTGTGCACCTCTCTCGCCACCAGTTGCACTCATGACCCTGGACATCCTCGGCTGCCCTTGTCCACCCCTTGCCACAGCCTCCATTGTTGACCGCCTTTGCAGCTGGGATGGGGTCCTTTTAGACCTCTCAACAACCGCCAATCCTGCCTTCTTTTCCTCATCATCAGAAGAGGATGCAGGCGCAGAACCGGCATTGTGATTTGGCTGCAGATTTGATATCAACCGTGCAGTGGCATCTGCCTCCACCACTACATTGTCCCTCTTAGAAGAAACAGACAACTTTTTTGAGGTTTTCCCTGAATCCTTGTGTGCCTTGTCTTTTTTGCCTTGGTTATTTTCAACATATTCATTAGCTTGAGTTCCTTTAGAGCAAATGCAACCCATAATTTAGAGCCCCTCTTGTTTTCCAAACAGGGAACTGCCTCATTCAATGCAGTTTTGTCCTCTTCTATAGGATTCAACCATCCCAGAAATAAGGTCTCCCAGGCCAAGGATCAGCAATCTAAATTCCTCAACAAAATGTCTCCCAATTTTCTCTTTATTTGGAATGATATAAAAAGATTCTAACTTTCGATTGAACAAGGAAGACCCAAGATCCCAAAGAGATTGCTAAATTTGAGAGATTCCAAAAAGCTCACAGTAGAAATCAACAAGGACCCAGATCCCCAAATCCAAGAAAAAAAAAACTCAAAAAGTGAGAAACGGATCAAAATGTGGATTTTTTGAATCAAATTATGGAACCCCAAAAGGCAACTCTGCACCCCCAAAATAATTAAAATAAAATTGGAGGTATAATTAACCAACAATGCCCCAAAAAAAAATTATTTTTTCAAATATGTAATAATTCTGTTGTCTAAATTTGTTAAATACGATATAAAAAAAATACGACTAGACATTTGAAAATTGATAAAATACTTGTTTTTCCTTGGACCAATATTTAGAACATGCAAAATGTCAGCTTATAGTTGGTTCTTAGAGATTAATGCGGATCTGGGTATCAATCCTATAATTACGAATAGCCTTTAAAAAGATAATTTTGGTTAATACAGATTGTTCATAACTTGAACCTTTTTCTATAATACTCGAAATAAAAACCAAAACGAAAAACCAAAAAAAAAAAAATTGTGCTCTGTTTTGAAACAGAGATACGTAAAAATAAAAAAAATTAGAAAAAAAACTTGCTGTGTTTTTGTTTTGAACAGAGCGAAAGAAACAAAAAGAATGTTTTATGGAAAAAAGAAGAGGAAGACTGAAGGAATGGTAGGGGATCTCATTTTATTTTTATATAATATATGCGAAGTTAATCATATATAAAATTTTGATATTATATAATTTTAAAATTTATATACATAAAATAAATAAGGGTATTTATTAAATCTTACATCTCTGCTTGGGTGGAGAGTAGAGATGGTGCCACGTGTCAGATAGTGAGGTCCAATGGAGGTTTGACTGTGGTCCCACAATGAATATCCTGGGTGACAGCGACGCGACTGAATGGATTGAGCTTTGGCCCAATGAATAGGCTTAGGCCAGGTTTTCTCCTTCGCTTAGAACCCAACGGTTCATCAGAGATGAAAAAGGAGAAGCAATCGCCGTAAACGCCGCCAAGGCAAAAGCCACGTAGGGACCGTAAAGACACGAGCCTAACCCGTTGAGGAACTCCGAAGCAAGTGGCTCGGACGACAAAGCTGGAGAGAGGCTGTCACCAACAAAGTCCCACTTACCTATTCCTCTAACTATGTTCTCCCATTGTCTTTCCTTCTTCGTTCTCCTCGTTCACTCTCTCTCTCTCTCTCCGCATCTTCTTCGTCTTTACTTCGCCACAAGTTTTAGGGTTTCTCGATTTTCTTTCCTCGATTCCCCATTTCGTCTCCCGATCTCGACGGATCAAGATTCTTCTCTTCGTAAGCTCTTCACTGATCTAACTTTTCTTCAGTTTGGTTCTTTTGTCTTTTGGATTTTCTTGGCTTTGTGGTGTGTCGAAGTTTTTTTTTTGTAATTTTTTGCGGAAATTTGGTGGTATTTTATCTTAATGATTGCACTGCATGCACTGGTGATGACAATGAACGTTAGGAATTTCATATTTTTTGCAAAATGCTTAGATTTGAAGTGTTGGTTAGCTGGAGGTTATAATTTGTGATTTATTTGAATAATTTGTAGTTGATGGCTAACTGAGGGAAAAGAAACGAAAAGAAATTTATAGATTCTGCATTTTAATCCTTGTTAATTCTATTAAAATTAGAGGAAACTATAATTGCAGGAAAAAGATTACCCCCTTTTGATAGCAGCGTTCTTGTTTAAGCTCAAAGTAATGGAAAACTGGGTAAATTATTTAGATTTATAGTGAGGTTTTACTTTTACCCCATTGACTTTATATCTTTCTTTGTCACTGCAAGAAACTAATTACGGGTAAAATTTTCTATTAGGAGGGTTATAGATGTAAAAGGGAGTTGGTTTCATTCATTTGACAGTTTGACTATAATGCCCTTAGTATGCTAGTGAGATATGGGTAGGGCTAACATTATTTTGTTACTTTGTTGGTAAGGGCATGCATAGGCATCTTGTTGGCATTGTGTTAGATAGGATTATTGTATGATAAAATTGAGCTATTTTTGGGGTATTATTAGTTAATCATTCCCTTTTGGAGTTGTTTGTGACCTTGTTGCTTATAGCCTATGTGGATATTTTAATTGGACATCTGCTTCATTAATGATCTATTATAGTATGACTTGTTTTGGTCAGTTACCGGTTATTAGAAAGTGGGTTTAATATCATTCTGTAAATGATGTAAAGTGTTTGGTTTTGATTTGCTAATCTTGTATGAGCTTAAGATGCATTTCTTACAGATCAATTGTTTACTTAAATGTTTAAGATCTTGCCTAATATTTTTATTCTCTTCTAGTCAACATGTGGCATTACTGTTGCATTTGTTGATGTGGAAACTAAAGGCCTCCCTTGCGTCTCCTATTGTTCTCTCTGAAATGTTTAATTAAGATGACATATAAGAATTTGTTTTCCTAGTGGCGTGAGACATTAATAGTGATGCACATGACAGTGAATTCTCATGTCTTTATCCCTAACTATAAGTGATGATATATCCTAATTGCTTTTGTATAAATGAGACTGGCATTAATATTGATTTATATGGTAGCTTGGGTGAGTCTGCACCGGCTCAAATTGACATATGTGCTGCATTGCCAAGTAATGTATTTAATATGATTCATGCCTGTTCGCATTTAGACTGCTATATAATTGGTTATATTAGGGTTTACATCTAACATATTTTGTTGTTAGGTGATTTTGTGGCTTTTACTGACTTGCTTTGTGGTTGCATGGATCTAAAAATGTTCTTTACTTCGTTTTTATGATAAATTTCTATAAACTGGAAATTCTGGAAATCTTTTCCTTCTCATTTTTCCTTTTATAGGCGAAATAGCATGTGGCTGAAGGTGATGGATTTTGTTATACCTTGCTGCATTCTATAGAAATCTTTCTTCTTTTTTATAGAGTTTTATTCCTAATTTTTATTAGGTGATTTATTCCCCTTTCCTGTTCAACAGGTTCTTGGATCAAATAATTAAAGTTTGAGCTAAAGCTTGAAGGTTAGTGGCTGAAACAGCAGTCTAAATGTGAATTTTGTAAGTTTTGAATTGGTTAATGTTTGACTTACATGGATCTTGTACACTGGCAAGAAGATACATGAGTTCTGTTGACAATTCTGCTTAATCTTAGCACATAGTTAATCTTCGTATCATCCTTAGGTCATTAATAGCTTCTGGAAATAATCCTCAGAAGGTAGCTTGTACCCTATCAAAGGATCCTTTGTATCCATGCTGGTAGAGAGCATGAGTGGAATCTGTGTTTCGGGTAATGCCCCTGAAGAGATATTCTGCTGGAGCATTCGGTGTGCTGACAATTTGTCTAGTTGCTCTGTTGATTCTTCTTGGTTTGGTGTGCATTGCATACTCGTTTTACCTGCGTTCACATGTTCTTAGACAAGGATTTATTCAGCTCAGTTAGTTCAGTGGTCCTTGGATTGTCCGAATCATATTCATTTTGTTTGCCATTTGGTGGGATGTTGGTGAAATTATGCGGCTAAATTTTCTAAGACGGCAAGGAAGAGTGTTGAATGCACTCAATTTGAAATGGCAAGAAAACGTCTGCAAACGTTGTTACATTGTTTCAAATTTAGGTTTTGCAGAACCTTGCCTCTTCCTCACTCTTGTGCTTCTTCTTCGTGCACCTTTACAGAATGTCAACACAGGAATTCTAAGCAGAAAATGAAATGGGAAAACAACATGCTATGTTCTTCTCTACTGCCTCCCTGTGTTTGTTCTTCAACTCATTCTTATTTTGATTGGACCAGAGTTGCACAAGGATAGGCGAGAATTACCACAATATTTCACAAGAACAGCTGCTCCAGTGAAGAAAATTCTGTTAACATTGCTCTTTGTACTTACCCTTTACTGAATACTATGCTTCTTGGGCTTTTTGCAACCGACTTGACTGCCTATTTGTTTTGGCTTGGAAGGAGGATTTTGAAATTGGTTATCAATAAGGGTTTGCAGAAGAGAGTTCATACATTAATTTTCACGGTCTCCAGTTTCCTTCCATTAAGGGTTCTTTTACTTGGTTTATCTGTTTTATCTAAACCAGAGCAAATTCTGTTTGAAGCTCTTGCATTCTCAGCCTATCTTGTCCTACTATGTTGTGCTGGGGTCTGTATTTGCATGCTTGTATTCTGCCCAGTTGCTGATTGTCTAGCTCTGGGGAATCTTCATGACTTGGAGGATATGAGAAGGGTGGTTCTTGATGATCAGAATGACACTGTTTCTCTTATTGCTAATCAGAGCCGCCTTGAAGGAAGTGTTGGAATTAGCTCTGAGAGGAGTTCTGATGCCTCTACTAAACGTGGATCAATTTCTTTTTGGACTTTCGAAAAAGATGGGACCCCGACTGGGGCATTTGTGGAACCGAGCCTCTTCTCTCCTAGCCGAGATGTAACCCCACCCGGATCACCTCCTGTTCTGGGCTGGCCAATGCAGCCTCCAACACATGTGACGAACCCTAAAAGTAAGCAAGAAACTGAGTAGTTGTGGTGAATATCAATTTTGTGGTAAAGAAAACTGATTGTAAAGGGTTTGTTTTTTCTAATTTTAGATATGATGGTTTTGCTTGATGGAATTTATAATCCGAATCCCGCTTTTGTAACGTTCTTATATCCATTTTTTTTCCTGCATCCATGCATTAAAATTGTGGTTTATTTTGCAAGGTTGAAAATACTTGATAATTGGATCTTGGATGGTACCTGAAATTCTTTGATGGTGGTGACCAAGCCTTCTTTTAATTCTATTTCTTGATGAACTTTTATATACCAGTTAACCATTGCTTTGTTTCGAGCTTTTGTCTCGATGAATGTGGAACGGGTCATTGCAGTTAATAAGAATTGTTGGTAGACTTGATAATTTTTGTATTTTTATGTAGTAAAATAATAAAATATATATATTTGTATCGTATTTTATATAAAAATTATATTATAATTTGTGTCGATATAAAAATATAAAATATATTATTTTTATTAAATTTATATATAATTATTTTTTAAAATTTGTATTGTTATTTTTGTATATTATTTTTATATTGTATTATATCATTATTTTATCGTATTTTAAATTAAGTTTAGTTATTAATATTTAATAATTTTAAATATGATATGATGATATAATATAAAAATAATGATATGAATAAAAGATATTAAAATAATACGATTTAAAATTTTAATAAAAATAATAAATATATTTAATAAAATAAAAAAATATATTTTATGTTTTCATTTAAATATGAATATGAATAATGACATTATTTTTATGTAAAATATAATAAAAATATATGAATTATTAATATTTTATATAATATAAATATATACAAATATATAAATTGTTAAATTTAAGTATTTTGCTTGCTAAAATTAAATCTACCACCTTTTTAAGTTTCTTGGATATTTTTTTAAAAAAATAAGAAAGCGGTGGTAGAAAAGTTGAAGGACAAACGGCTTTCCAGAAGATTCGACGACAGGTCTTCGATAGTTGGCAAATTTGACACAATGAAAAGTGACAAACAACTTCTCCAGTACTCAAATGTTGTGATGCTCGCTCTTACAATTTTTGTCACGAAAATAGATATTTTAATATTTGTTAAATTACTATATAGTACTTTATTAGAGTTTCAGTCGCTGATATATTTTTAAAAAATGCATGACAAAATAATATTTATACCTTTATAGATATTAACATCTAGCTGAAAAATAAAATAAAATATCCTGGAATCAAACACAAAATGAAAATTAGTAATACTTATTTTAAAAATAATGATATTTGTCTAACGAACGAAGGCATTGTCGTCATTCGGGATTCAATTGTCGCGTTGTCTTCACGTGTGGCGTCGGCGCGTGCTTCGTGTGCTTACTTTAATTATGTAATTTTTTTTTGGTGTTAAGAGAGCAAAACCCTACAACAGGGGAAGTGTGAGGCTGGAGTCAAACCTCAGTCTTGGTGTCCTCTTAAGACATCCTTGGCAAGAAGCTTACTTTAATTATGTAATTTTCCTCATAATATCAGGGAAAGTGCCAGCGTTCTTTGAACGTTCGATACAAAACCAAACCACTGACGAATAGAAAAGCTTGATTGAAAAAAAGAAAAACCCTAAACCAAAATCAAAAGCAATGGCCTCATTCGAGCAAGCACCGCCTGGAGATGCCAAAGCTGGGGAGAAGATCTTCAAGACCAAGTGCGCACAGTGCCACACTGTCGATAAAGGTGCTGGTCACAAGCAAGGTCGGTATCTCTCTCTCTCTCGCTCAGATCTGATTTTTTTCGTTCTTTGAATTCAATAATTTGGTTAATTATTTTTATGTCGAGTCTCGAGTGAGATCTAAGTTCTTAATTGTATGCTTTTATTAATTATTACTTGTATCAATTTGTTCATAGCCTTTTCTTTCATGTCATCTCCGCGTAGGCTTCCTTTTGCTTTTTTTTTTTTTATATTGGTATCTTATAATTATTTTTTAGTCATAATTATTTGATCTTGGTTGTTCTCAGATTCAGTAACTTTTTATTTCTTATTTGCAAACTGATCCGATATCTCTCTTGATTTTTGAATGAAAAGACTTTAAATTTGAAAAATAATGTGTGAGTTCCTGGATTACTTAGATTTGCATTGAAACAAGATGATTGACACTGAATTTTCTATCTGATACAGTTTGAAATTTTTATTTTTTTACTACTTTTTAAAGATTAGGGAATAATAAATTTTTGAAATTTGCAGGGCCAAACTTGAATGGGCTTTTCGGGAGGCAGTCCGGCACAACTCCGGGCTACTCCTATTCTGCTGCTAACAAAAATATGGCTGTGATTTGGGGAGAAAAAACATTATATGACTACTTGCTTAATCCTAAGAAGGTAAGGCTTTTTTAGTATCATGTTCGTGAGTTTTTGTTGTTATTGTAAGTTTATAACCTTTGAATATGTAAGGAACACTGTGCAGGGAATGAATTCTGTGACCTTTATGTATTCGTTGCATGGATTTTGTTATGGTTTTGAAATATAAAATAGACTTTCATTCGGGATATGATCTAGTAGAAGCTTTCCTATAAGCTTGTCGTATGAACTAATTGTCTGTTTCAAAACAACATGAGAAAGATTAGTTCAGTTGAATAGGGTTGGGGGTGTTGTGTGCTAACTATGGTCAAACCAACATGAGGAATTGATAACATGGAAGTGGTTGATATTGATTACTGTGTTGGCACCATAAGATTAATTGTGCTACTAATTGATCATTAGTTTCATAAATGACAAATTGCACTCAGGCGCACAAAGAGTTTTTTTCTGACACAAAGTACAGGATACAATTTTTTCTTCCCTTTTTTTTTTTAATATGAAGTGGTAAGAATGTTGTTTATGTACAAAGGAGGAGCACACGATGGGGGTTCTAAGGAAATCACCTATTGTTGCTATTGTTTAGCAACGAAGGTGATTTCTTACAAGATTGTTCTCGTGTGGTAGTAGTTATTCATTGTTAACGATGATTTCTGTTGCTATAGCTATGTCTTCTTGGTAGTTAATCTCATTTCAATGAGATATATTTTCTATACTTTTATCATGATTACTGATTATTGCATCACATCAGCTATTACTATGTTTGCATTTTGGTGGCATTATACTTTTGGTGCAATTGACTGGCTTTAGATTGGTATGAAGTAGATATATCTATAATAAGCATAGCTGAGTTGGCTTGATTTGAATCTTTGTTTGTGAGTGGAAGTACTTTCTCACTTTCAGTTTACTAGTATCTTTTTCTCCTTAGCATGGAATTTCATTGTTGAATTGCTTTGTGCAATTGATGGTTTGCTGGTAAAATTTGCTTGTGCAGTATATTGCTGGGACAAAGATGGTTTTCCCTGGATTGAAGAAGCCACAGGAACGTGCTGACCTCATTGCTTATCTGAAGGAATCAACTGCCTGATGCGTCTGCTTTATATCAGCTATTTTGGAACAAAATGAAGAGTTTTGATCAGTGATGTATTTTTCTCACACGAAAAAAACTAGGCCATTCTTAAAATAAAGAAACCAACAGCTTAAAGATAATAATTTGGGCTTTGGAGTTGAAACCAAGAGGTGAAAAGATTTTTGTGTATGACCAATCTCATGAGGATTAGGCATTTCAACCTTATTTTTAGATTTGATTATTTGTATTTAATTTGTTAATAATCATTGTTCGAATAAATCTAACCAATCAATCTTAAATTTGAAAATTTTTTATTATGATTCAAGTTTAATCAAGCGAGTTTAAATTCAATTTGAATATTATCTCGAGATGAGTTTGAGAGTGAAAAATATAATTTGATTAAGTTTGAATTGAGTTTTAAGCTTTAATTTTCAAATTGAGTTCAAGCTTGAGTATCTTATTGTATTGGTTGAGTTCAATTACATTTTTATAAGAACTATATCAAATTTAAATTTTTAGAAGATCCTTTAAATATTCAAGGAACAGTTTTTATTTATATAGTGTTCAAATAACTGAAATTTATATACCAAGAGAAACTTTTATAAATATGTATATGTAAACTTGACATTACATTAAAATTATTACACACATTTGGATGGATAAGTGGGGAGGCTCAAGTATAAATAAGGGCCTTTCCCTTCATTGGTAAGAAGTTAGAAGCAACAAGATGAGCAACTTGGGGATAGACATAGGAATCATTGTAAGGACATAGAGCAATGAGCAATTGTACGTAGCATCGAATAAATAGAAATACAATTGCTTTAGCTCTCTTACCTAGCTTTCGCCAAGCTCCTAGGAAGCTAATAGAGTGCACAGCATAAGTGTTTGGCACAGAATCGAAAAAAGGCTAACTTAGGCACATGGACCGTAGTTTATAGCTTAAGGCTGCATGTGTAGTTTCTAGCTTAAGGCTGCATGTGTGCTAGGTTTAAGCTCCTGACCTGTGAAAGGTGGTAGCAGAGTCAATTCTAATCAAAATTGGTATCTAAATAAATTTTGTTAATTAATAAATTCATTTAATGAAATTAAAATTTGTGTATAAATTCAATAAATCTTATAAAAATTGTTTAATATAAAATATATATAAATTAAAAAATTTATTTTTTGGGTTAAAATTTTTTTCTATATTATAGATATTTATTTATTTATTTATAATATTATATTTGTATATGGATGGTCAGCAATATATTGGCTTTGGGCTAAAGACCACCCAAAGAAAGCGAAAACCAAAGCCCTCTTAACTCAGGACCTCTTGCGTGTGTATTGTTATTCTTCCTCTTTCTGTTGTGGCCGCCGCTGTATTAGGCTTTTCTGTTTATCCCTATTGATATCGTTGCCGGTCTTCGTAGCAGTCATTTACTTAAGGTATTCCTGTTCCTATTTCTGATTTTTGTGGGTTTCCCTCGCTATACCCAATGTTTCCGAATAAATGAAGCTCAACTCATAAGCTTCTTGGCGTTTTCTTTTTTGTTTTCCTTTTAATTTGAATTCAGTTGTTTAAGACTCTAGAAATTGGTGGGTGTGGCGTGTTTTAGGGTTAAATTCAGACTGTAATATGCCGGAATTTTGTTACAAAATCGCAGCTTTTCCGTTAATTTCTAGGGCTATTTTGATTTTGTACGTTTCAGTGGTTTGAAGCGAATATATAAGTTGCTCTGCGCGCAGCCGAACGGTGAAGTGCTGGTGATTGCTTCCCTTCCCTTTCTCCAAGAATGTCATCATTAAGGAATGCCATTAGCAGACGGGCTCACAAGGAACGAGCTCAACCGTGAGTGATAGCTTTTCCCTTCATTATGCCAACCATTCTAAATAGCTTTTCTGCTTTCATATTGATAGATGCCTCCTTATATTAACTGCTCTTATACTGATGGGTGCTTGTTTATGTATTAGGTCCTCGAGGAAAAAATTCGGGCTTCTCGAAAAACACAAGGATTATGTTGTTCGTGCGAAAGCATTCCACAAAAAGGAGGAGACTTTACGGGTAAGTTTATGCTTCTTTTCTTCCTGCTTTTGATTTTGTTATCACATTCGTTTTCTTGCTTCTTAGATTGTAATGAGACTGCTGGCTATAATTTCATTGGTTATTATGTAATGTAATTTTCTTCCATTTGCTTTATTCTCTTTTTGTCAATGTGCTCTACAGAGACTCAAGGAGAAAGCCGCATTCAGGAACCCAGATGAATTTTACTTTCAGATGATAAAAACAACAACTATGGATGGAGTTCATAAACCTGAGTAACATATGGCTCTCATGTTTTTACCGTTCTTTATTTGGGCTTGCAATCTAGAATGCTGTTTATTCAGCCTTCGTTCTTTTTCCGAATTCTTTATTTGTATAGGAATCAGGCTAACAAATACTCTCAAGAAGAACTCATGCTAATGAAGACCCAAGACATAGGATATATACTACAGAAATTGCAAAGTGAAAGGAAGGTAACTTGGATGATTTTATGACGATTTTTGGTTTATCAAGGGTTATATAATATTTCCTAAATGGTTTTGGTAATGAAACTATGTGCAACTAGTTATTAATATACTTTTATTCTGCTGCAGAAAATTGAGAAGCTAGCTGCCATGTTGCATTCTGTTGATAATTATCCATCCAACAGACATATTTACTATGCTGAAGACAGGTTTTATTTCTTAATATCACCTTTCCTTTTCGTGTCTTTGGTTGTTGGCTTCAATGAAAATTTTCAGCTGTTGCTGTACAAAGAGAAGATAACTATCAGTTAGTTACCTTTGACATGATTATTATTCTTTCTGAGTGCTACTTTCATGTTCTTCTTGAAGTGGTCTTGTTTTATGTCATAATGATCATACCTGTATTGCCTTTTTAGCATGCCTACTTTGAGAAGGCTGACACTGAGTGATGACCATTTAAGTAAAACAGATCATTTACTGTTAGTTTGGCCCCTTTGAAGTTCAACCCCCAAAAAGTATACCAACTTGTCTTACTGTTGTTGTTCTGCCACAATCTTTAAATAATATCCGTTATGACATTTGATGTTTAAGCTCTTTGAAACTTTGTAGTAACATTTATCAATTAATTTGTGAAACCAATGTATGTTTTACATAGAGTCAGAAAATGTGCATCCATGGTTGGCCAAAAAAAAAAAAAGAAATGTGCATCCATGGGAATTAGTTTTCTTTCACTTTAGGTTAATGAATACAAACATAACATCAGGAAAAAAATAAGTATGGCGTAGATTAGAATGTTACAACAGATGTCTGTACATTGAGGAAACATGAGATTAAGAAGTGTAAAAAGCTAAAGGTGGGGCTAGCTCCTGTTGCGGACAAGAAAAGGAAAACAGATTGGAATCAGTTTGGAGAAAGAAAGTGGAGGACAAAAATCCCTGCATGAAGATCTGAGTAGTGAAGGATTCATGACTTGTGAAAGAGAGGATGGCCAAAGTGGACATTGGTGGAAATTATAAGAAGTCCAACTTTTACTGAGATTACTTAAAATATGATAAAAATATGATATTAAGGGCAATTATGATCCATATAGTTATCCCCACATTGTGGTAGAAAGGCTTAGTTGTTGTTGATGGTGTTTATTGACAAAGAAATGGGTGTATTTGAGTTTTGGTGTTTGTTGGTTTGATAGACAAACAAATAGATAGATGGATACATTATTCATTGCTAGTTATTTGGTACATCTTGGTTGTGGTATGGGTTAGAGAATGTGAGACTTAGGGTGTGCTTGGTAGAGTAGAAACGTGGAAAGATGGATAGCGAAGGGTGGAAAAGTAGAAAGAAAATGAATTTAGTGTATGCTTGGTAAGAAAGAAAAGTAAGAGGAAACAAAATAGAAGAGACGATCATTTTTCACATTCACAAATACAAATCATTCCAAATTGGAAAGAGAAGAGGAGAAAATGAGAGAGATGTGAGTAAGTATTGCATATGTACAAGACTATCCATCATATTTGATTTTTTCCTTTTCATCTTAATTTACAAAGGTTATAATAGTAAAATAATATAATATTCATTTTTTTTCCTTTCATTTTTCAACTGTACCAAGCAATGGATGGAAAGAAAATTAAATTTTCTTTCAAAATTTCCATCCTTCCAACCAAGCACACCCATGGAAAGAAAAAATATATTTTCTATGTTTCCACTTTTCTTCTCTTCCTATATAACATCTTTCCATTTCTCTATCCACCTTACCAAGCAAAGCCTTAGTTCTTTGTGATACAAGCAGGACAGTCCTAATTGCTTATTGCTTATTATTTTAGGTTGTATTATGCTAGAAGGTATTATTTGGAAAAAATTTCGAGTGTTTTTCTATTACATAGATGTATTTTTTACGTACTACTGTATATATTTTAAAAACCCATAATTTCATTACTATAGGACTGTAGCAGTGAACATTATTTTGTAAAATATTTTTTCTTTTCTATTCTCCAAATAGTATGCCATGTATTTAGTACCAAGAAATTGATGTGCTGGCTGGCTATGTGATAAATATTTAAGGGAAATGTTGGGATTGAAATACAGCATGCGAGGTAGCCAACTTTGTAATTACTAGTTAGCCTGAACCCAGTTAATGCATGCAAGATTAACAATTCATGTCACCATCATGCAAAATTCAAAACCAGGCTTAACTCCATAGTTAACTAAATTGTCCCCATGTTTTATTTTTTTGCCTTATTATCTTGCCCTCTCACTTTTGGCCTTTGGGATTCTTCATTTTCTTTTAAAAATGTCACAACGCATCTCTGTATGGTAACATTAATTCTGTCGATACAGTTGAAACTGCTTGCTTTTGCTTTCAAGGATTAGCACAAATGCTCCAATTTTTCATTCATTGTTTGCTACATCTTGACATAGTTGTAGGGCTGGTAAAACTAGTTGAAATATGGATCTTGTGCCAATGATATAGGGCACTTTAGCATATGCTACACTGTGTCTCTTCACAAAGAAGGGGAAAAGAAAGACCCTCATATGAATCATTGTCAAGTTTATAGTTATTCATATTATCCATTGTTTTGAAATATAAAAAAGTTGTATTCATAAATGTTCTTTTTTATAGGGAAGAGGTGAGAGAATTACAATCACAATCTTCAGAAAGCAGAGCTACTCCCTCTTCTGATGATATCCCTGATCATATTAAAAGGTTAGTTAATTGACAATATTTTGCCAAATGTTTGGTAAATAACTGGATTGGCTATCTAATTATGTTCACTCATGAAGTCAGTTGTTTACTTTTTAAACTATACAATTGCTGAAGCTGCAATTATGCGGAAATTGGAAAGGGGTTTCATTAAAGCAGTTGCTCTTGATTATTTTGATTTGTTGAATTTGACAAATGATGTGCTTTTTACTTTTGGACCAAACAATCTGTAATAAAGTCATATTTGGAACATTATTGGAAGATATTTATGAAGTTTTACATGAAAATTCTTCATCTCATTCTACTAAAGTGATGTCACAAAGATGGGATTGTTATGGGCTATTTTCACAGCTACATTGCTGAAAAGTATTGATTGCAAAATTGCTTCTCTACGCAGGTAAGTGAATTAGTCATCTTGCCTTTTTTTTTTGCCCAAAAAAATAGTCATCTTGGGCTGTATAAGTTGCTGGTGGACTGAATATTTTAAAACTGGCTGCACTTAGGAGAGATAAAGTACGCAAAGTGGTCTGGAAGGCATGATTTCACGCCCATACATACTAATCTTTATACTTTTTTTGTTCTTTACATGTAGGAAGACAGCTACTTCATACAGGGAATTAGAGGCCAGGAAAAATAGAGTGAATCAGCTAGAGAAACTATATATGGATATGTCATTGAAGAAGGAATTACAGGTATTGGCATTTTAAGCAAAATTTTTACTATACTATGGGCAATGCATTGAAATTCATTTAAATTTTCAAGTTAAACATTGCATTCATTAATGGACAGAAAAAGGGTCGGAAGCGCAAACTCCGTGAAGATGAGCTAAAATGTCCAACGTCCAAGCCAGTGTATAAATGGCGATCAGAAAGAAAGAGGTGACAAGGTGTTCATAGCTCGTGAGATTGAAGTTTTTGTTTGTGGCAACTGATTTGAGGAGCTTCATCATGTCTGTGAGAGATTAAAGCCTCGGATATTGAGACAGCAAGCTAGAAATAGTTGATGACAAGTTTTACTTTATTGAGATTTTCTGTTGGGCTTACATACGACTTCAATTATAATTTATCAGAATTGTAGTATATAGGGAGCTCTTCCCTCATTCATATGGAGTGGTTTTTGATAAATTGATTTAAGTGAATTGCATTTTAGGCTGTTACATTCTTAATATTGTGCTATTAGCTTTATTAATTTGACATTATCTTCACCTTCGTTTTATTTTTCATTTTCCATATGAAAAACAAAAATTTTTTTTTTTCTTATTCAATTAATGCTCAATGAATGCATAATATTATGAATTTTCAAAATTTAATTTGAATCCAAATTAAACTTAATAAGAAATCAAATTGAATTGATTTGAATTAAATTTTATCAATTCGATTTGATTTAATTTATCGGTTTTTAAAAATTATTTGTTTTAATTTTTTAATATTATTTTAAATATATTTAAATAGATGTAGAAATAAAGTAATTATTTTATATTTAAATATATTTAAACTGCATGCTTTGTGCAGTTTCGGTATCCACTACCATGAACTTGTGAAAACTGAAGGACAATTTAACAAAATCAGAACAAACAAATGAATAAAACACCATACATGAGAGTATATGATGATTTTTTTTAGGTTTATTGTGTACCGCCTACCAGTGTTCTTCTCGCGGCACACGGCGTATACGCAATACGCTTGGTTTTTGCCTGACTCATATATTCGGTTTACATGGATGAACAAGGGGATGAAAGCAAAAGAATATAGGAGGAGCTGTTGAAGATATATATCGAAGGAAAAAAGTGGAGAGGATGCGAGCTACGGTGATTTCACATGATTCCAAGGCTCACTTACGCACACCCAAATGCGAGTAGTAGGGATCTTTGCATGGGTTTGAACACCTTGTCGAGGTTGCGCTTCAAGCCTTGGCACAGCAAGTTGTATAACCACAATTTGATTTTGATTACAAGGTCAGGTCACTATATATTTGTGCTTTTCATATACAGATTGCATATGCTTGCATGCATAAAATGATTTGCTATTTATTGCACTATTATATATGTACATATATAGGAAATTAATCATGTTTCGTAGCTTCATGCTCTGGTTTAACTTTAAATATATATATTGAACATAAAAAAGTATACTGATGACCCCTCTCCTTAATTATTAGATTTTGACATTTAACAAAGACATTCTTGTTTGTGTATAATACAATGCATGAGATGAACAAATCAAAACTTTACACAAAAAAATGAAATGTCTTTTGAATTATTTGGAACTTTGGAAAATAATAATAAGTAAAAAATACATGAAAAGAAAACTTTCTTTCATGTCTTCTATTACTTCAAAATAAGGTTCAGTTACCATTGATGATATTTGAAATCTCAGATAAAATGATGTTGGAAGAAAATATTCTCCTTTTTATATCTAAGAATTTCACATTTAATAGTAAAAAAATTGACTTAAATCCAAAGTATCCTTCCCCGTGTCTTGTTATTGGGGACATTCGATTTTTATTATTAATTTTATTACATATTAAACTTAGGAGTTAAGGGATACCATCATACCAAATTGAGAAATCATGCCATGTTGTTTTATTTTAGTATTAAAAGATATAAAAATAGATAATTTATTTATGGTAACCCATTGTTTTATTAAAAAATATTATTTTAACACCAAGAACATTAGTTGCGTGCAACTCGCAGACCATGTTACCAGTTTACCACTCCTCTTCTACGACATCCTCAAAAAGTCAAACGAACATGGACCCAGTATGACACGTGGCGAACTGATAACAGCAAGTACGTGGTGTATTTTGTACTCGAACGGACTACTTTCTTTCTAGTATTCGCACGTTCTTACAAAATCCCGTCGATGTCGGCGCGTGCGTGCCTTTTTGCAAACAGCCTTTAAATGCATTCCTGTATTCTACTTCTCTCTCTCTCTCTCAAAACTTTTTGAGAAATTTGAGTTTTGGCTTTGTCATTACGACATCGTTTCCTGGCATTGCAGAAGTTGACTACTTCGGACTTGCACTCTTCTTTTTCACATATTCTCTCTTTTTCATTCTTTGCTTTTCTCTGTAGTCTTTCTCATGCTGTAAATTATCGCAAAAAGATAACTTTTTTAGTTTGGGCATCTCTCTATCTGGGTTTTGGATTTTTCGTGCAAAGATGAAGTCTTTTATTTGTGTAAGTTTCTTCAAAACTCTCTGTTTCAATCATTTATGGGTTTGGAAGTTTCTTTTTCGTGATTGTCTGCTTCAATTCTGCTTTTTTTTTTTTTGTTTTGGTTTTGTGTTTTCAGGCCTTTTTCTTTTTGAAAAATGGCAGAAAATAATGTAATTGATGGTGGAGAATGTGGAATGATGATTGTTTTTGCTTTACTTGTGATTATAATTTGAGAGATTAGAGCTTTAAAAAGTGGGAAGGATTATTTATTGGTCTTTAAGTAACTGTATCCAACTTGATTACTTTCTTTAGCTCTTGTTCGGTTGCTAAGAATAGGAAGAGCTATAGTATAATTCACAGCAGTGTTACTTGAACTTTTGTTTTGTAAGTGAGAGAAGCCTATTTGGTTTGTTTTTGTAAGTGAGAGAAGCCTATTTGGTTTGTTTCATAATTAAAAAAAGTTAAGTTATAATTTCTTGGTTGATTTTCCATCCTGGTGCTTTAGCTATGACAAAAGTAAGTGGTGGATCTTCTGCTTGATCGAGTTTATTTAGTCTGGTATGGAATTTTCAGTGAACTTTTGTAATCTGCAGTTTGATTGAAGGGAAAATTGAGGGAAATAGAAGGATATTGAATTTTGAATATTTTAATGTGTTTTTTTTTTTTTTACTGTTATACTAACTAAAACTGACTGCAATTCTAATTTGAATGAAAATATTTGCTTCAGTTTGTCAGTTTTTTATTTGGATTGCATTGTTTTTGACAAAGATGTTTGAATGATTTGACCTTGACCTTTTGACTTGCCTGAATTTCAGTTGGTCTCCATTGCCCCTTCTTTTATGTTTTCACGTTTTGATCCATGGTGATTGATGAGTTATTTCTTAGTTAGACAAATTTAATTGATGCTTGTCGACCCAGTGACCATATGTCAGACACTTCGAAAATGTATCATAAAATTCGCAGGCAACTCCTGTTAGGGCCTTCTTTCTGATTCTCCTCCATTATTTTTTTTTATTCTTTGCTGTTCTATTCCAAATTCTAATCTATATCTCGATATGAAATGCGATTGTAACTTCTTCTGCTTGAATGTTCCGTTATGTTGCAGGCTTCTGTAGTGTCGGATCCAAAAAGCAGGTCATGCCTCTGCAGTCTCTTTATTGTAGCATCTTTGATTTGTGGTGCTTACTTAATTAGTAGTGCATTCATAACTAAGGAATACAAAGATGTATGTATTTCTGCTTTTGTAATTTTTTGTTCAAATCTAATTCTTTTTCTTTTGGTGAGGTCGAATGCTATGGCGTTGAGTCATTTTTTTTCATGAATTTTGATTTGTGAAAATGTTCCTTATCTCAGAATTTGGAACATGTTGCTCAAGGCATGTTTAAAGTGTTTAAAGCTGAAATGGGATCCTTAAAACACTGTCAACTTTTGGAACAGTGTTATGAAATTCAAGTTCTGCTCCCACTTGTCGATGCATGAAAGTGCAGTTTCAGATTGGTTGGCAGATTATTTTTTAAAAAAGCTATAAAAACTTACCACAGTTGGGAAAACATGTTGAATTTAACTGATAATCACCCAAAAGGAGACCAAATAGAGACGTGTGGCTCTAATCACACAACCATTTGTTGAACAAACACATCTAAGTTCTCTGCTGATTTTGCCAAACCTTTATTTTGCTTTCGAACTTAAATGTGACCTCAACTTTTCATGGATATCTTTTCTTGGAACACCATGGCTGAAAGGGTTTTCTTCTGAGATCATCTATCTGTAAATCATGTATACAGAGATTATCAAGATGGGAGGTGATTAATATGCTTCAGAATTCAAGATCCAATATGTGCAAGGTTGGTCTTCTTTAGAAGAAAGAATGTTGTCTTTAGAATAGCATATCAAGTCTTTTGAAATGTTTTGTGATACATGATCTCTGTAAATCTTTTTGTTTCACATATAGATTCGATGCAGGCCTCCTGGAAGTGAGGCATTACCTCAAGGAATTGTGGTCAAAACATCAAACTTGGAAATGCGACCTTTATGGAGTGACAGTGCAAAAAATGTATTGTTGAAATACTTTGCTTTGAAAATTTTCTAGACTAAGACACGCATAAACGCTTTCTTGTGCTACTTGGTTGATCTTATTTGATTGTCTCTTATGCTTATATTGCAATTTCAGGGCAATCCAGAGCCATCTTCAAACTTGTTAGCCATTGCCGTTGGAATTAAGCAAAAGGAAATTGTGGATCGAATTGTTAAAAAGGTACCTCAACTCCTCAAATGCCTTTCTTATCTAACTATTATTTATTATATTTAAGCTCAATAATGATCATTAATGTGCAGTTTCCTAGAAGAGATTTTGTTGTGATGCTTTTCCACTATGATGGTATTGTGGATGAATGGAGAGATTTGGAATGGAGTGATCGTGCCATACATGTGTCTGCAGTGAATCAAACAAAATGGTAATTTTGTTCTCTCCAAAATGTTTATCTTCCTTTTTCACAACTGGTGCCCCTGCATGCTAATCAGCTGCTAAGATATGTCGTTGTAGGTGGTTTGCCAAACGTTTCTTGCATCCTGACATAGTTGCTGAATACAAGTATATATTCCTCTGGGATGAGGACCTTGGAGTAGATAACTTTGATCCAAGGCGGTACGTATATTCTACATTTATGTGAAGAAGATTTGATATTCCTTAAGTTGTTCATGTCAAACTCAGTTTTGCTTGGTCTGTAACCATGTCGGAATACACAATTATGCTTGCACACACACACACACACCTTTATTTCTAACGATTAGTTTCAAACATAACATTTAAGAAACTATACGTCCCTGTTCATTTTTACCCTCATTTTTTCACACAGTTGATAGAACTGAAATTTAGATTTGGAGCTTATATCATAGCAAAAACTTTTGTAGATATTTGTCTATTATTGAAGATGAGGGACTGGAGATATCACAACCAGCACTTGATCCTTCTAGGTCAGAGGTGCATCATCAAATCACAGCACGCAGAAGGAATTCAAGATTGCACAGGAGGATATACAAGTTTAAAGGCAGTGGAAGGTGTGATGCCCGTAGCACTGCTCCTCCATGTATAGGGTAAACTAATACTAACTTCACATCTCTTGTATGCTATCTTTAAAATTCAATTCCTTTCTTATTGTGATGACCGATTTTATTTTTGAATAAATGCTTCAATTATTTGAAAAAGGAGAAATAAGCTATGACCAGGCAGAAGATTTGTTGTTATTCTTAGGCGGTTAATAAGATATGTTTTGCAGTTGGGTGGAAATGATGGCCCCTGTATTCTCAAGAGCTGCCTGGCGCTGCGCATGGTATATGATTCAGGTACGAAGTATTTTTGTAAGCACTCAGCCATATTGGTTGCACAATGACTGAGTATTTGACAACATAATGCACATTTGTTTTGGCCATCTTTATTGAACTGAGTGCCCTAACAAGATTTTGAACTTTGTGGTTAATTGGCAACGTAATGCCAAGGCATTCTGCTAATAAGATCCAGTTACCATGTTTTCTTCTTTATCTAACTTATTTCTATTAGCTGAAAGTATTCAAATATCATTACTTCATAGATACTACTTGTGTACCAAATTTGCACCATTTGTTTTATCTTCCATAAGATGATTTTTAGGGGAAAAAAGAAAGGCCATGTAAAGAAATCGTGTGTATACTTTGGGAAACTTTAAACTAAAAATCAAATACAAGCTGCTTGTAGCTTTGGCTATCTTATATGATCTCAATCTGGCTTTTTCTTGTCTGCATTGCATCTAACTTTATAGTAACTATTCCGTAATATTCCTTTGCCCTACAGAATGATTTGATCCATGCTTGGGGCCTCGATATGCAGCTTGGTTATTGTGCACAAGTAACCATTCAAACCATATAACATCCTTTTCTGATTCTCATGGGCATTCCAGTGATATTTGACTCTCATTCAGGGTGATCGTATGAAAAATGTTGGTGTGGTTGATGCTCAGTACGTAGTTCATTTGGGTCTTCCTACACTTGGCGCTATGGCTGAAAACGAGGCAAGTATTCATCAAACCCATGTAAATGGAAGGGTCTTAGGTTTAGGCAGAAACTCTACAAGGTTCTTTTGGTTGTTCCTGCTTCTGTTGGTATCATGTTGCACCGCATTATCTTGTGTTAGAATTTGACTTATTAAAGAGACATTATATTATGATAATGACTAGAATATGAAATTTGTACTCCGGATATACAAAGCTGTCTCAATTTTAATCAAGCATGTCAAATCCACTCCTAATCTCTGACTGGCTTTTGTCTTCTTGGTGATGCAGTTAAATTCTATGCAAGTTAATATTATTCAGAGAGAGCGCTTATCTAAACCGGAAGCATTGGTATGTTTTCGAACCTGAATTTGCCTAACACAAGAGCCTTTTAGTGATTTACAAAACTGTTCATTTTCTTTGAAATTGCAGGCACCATCTGAATCGCATAAAGTTGACAACAGACCTGAAGTAAGGCCACTTAGACATAAATTGCTTTCTCTTATAGTTCAGTGCATATATATGGAACCATTCTTTAGGTATAAATTATAACATGCTTGCAGGTGAGAAGACAGTCCTTCATTGAAATGCAAATGTTCCGTAAAAGATGGGAAAATGCTGCCAAGGAGGACAAATGTTGGGTTGATCCATACCAACAATCAGTTAACAAAAGCACTCACTAATTTATTTATTGGTAGTTTGTCAATACTCAGTCCCTTTCATACACATCCAAGTAACTTGAAACATCTATGTCATTTTTTCTTCAAGGTGAAGGGTTGTGAATTTGTGAGAGACAAAGACAACTGAGGTCAGTAAACATAAAGCTTCACATGTGAAATATCACTGACATTGGAACCATAGCAACCAAAGGAGCAAGTTAAAGAGCTTTTTTTTTTCTTTGTTTTTTTTTTCAGGGCTCCGTTGAGATTTTTGTTTTTTATTTTTCAATGTGTAATAGATCATTGATGGTTGTAATCTTGGTTTTGGTTGTTATTCATTATTATTCATTTAATGACAATAACAAAATGTTATCATTCTATTATTCATAATAATTAATTTATTAATATAATAAATAAAAAATATATTTGACAAGATTATCATTTGAGAGTTTAAAATTTTTAAAATTTAATGATATATAGAAAAATAATTTTAACATTCAAGGTGATTAGAGTTTTATCAAGTTAAATAGCTATTTCAATTATCCACACTGCACTGACAACTAATTATTTTATACAGCACCGACTACTTTTTTGGATTAGAGCTAAATGTACTTTTTCGGATGAGTTTAGGGATGCTGGTTACTCTTTAGTAGACATGCGTAAAAGATTTATGGTTACTCTTTAGTAGATACATGTAAAGATTTATGATTACTCTTTAGTAGATGTGTGTGAAGATTTAGAGATAGTAATGAATGGTACTAAATGCTTAAAATTTAGAGATGATAATGCATTGAAATAGATACTTAAACTTGAAAAAATTGTTATATAAAATTTTAAAAAATATATGTAGTAATTTGTTTAGATGATATTAAATTTAAATTGATTTTATATTTAAAAAGAGTTATTCATGAATTTCAAATCAATTTGTTCACTTCAAAACGTGATTAATTTTAATTTTTGAATTTGACTCAATAAAAATTTTTTTGTAGACATATGTAAATACTATATCCTTCCATATGTCAAATATACATGTAAATTCAGGAAGCTATTGTTACATTTAGATAGGTATGCTGAATCCCCTTATAAGAGGCTCAATCCATATAAACTTGTAAATTAGCTGGATTTTGGGACGAGAAAGAGAAAAATATGCATAAAGAGGCATGACTTTTTTGCTTTCGCTCTTGTTTCCCCCATTGCTGGAGTAGTACTTAACAAGCATCCACGATCAGGATCTACAATCTGCTCGACCCACTGCTTCTTCGAGAAATCAAAACATTTTGTCACGCTTAGTCATTCGACATGGAAAATCAGCGAAAGCAATTAATTCGACCCGAAGCATGAAATCAGAATAGACCTGTGGCAGGATTTTGCGAGTAATATCCATTTCTGACTAGCAACGTTTAAGGCACCCAGTTCTCCTTTTATCGAAAATACAGTAAAAGGATCCAGCCAAATACGTCGCATGAATTGGGCTAGAAAAAGATTCATCTAAATCATCTGCCGCAAACTTCAGAGTCTTTTAAGTCTGATACCAGGGCGACATGTGCTGATCTGCATACTTTGATCCTTACAATGTCTATACAAATAAAAAACAAGACAGTCTGAAGACATTGAAGTAAAAAACAATGCGGCAACAATGAATGATGTCGAGATAGGATAATCAATTTCCAACTTGGGCAGTTCAATAACCTCGTTAGCAAAAGGGGAATACAAGAAAAAGCTGAAGCAACGAGAAACAACATGCTCAGGTTTTTTAAGAAAAAGCATCCAACCATATCTACTAGTTTGAAAAATAACCCGTCAAAAATAGCTCTTTCTTCCCCCTTATCGACGTCTTCCACCGTATAAGGTTTATTGAGAGCAGTGTCGAATAACTCATAATGACTATAGATTCGGCCTGATTTCGTCTCCTTGTGAAACCCACTATCCATGGAACTTGATCGATGGGCGGAATTCCATGTTGGGATACCCGCAGCCAACTCTTGTAAACTGAACGCACCCGGATTCTGTCTGACCAATAAAGTTTCCCAATTATGTGCCCAACAATATCGCTAGGAAGGTTGGACCAATCTCTTTTGTGTTTTTTTTTTTTTTTCATAAACATACTTGCCTCTCCCTTTTGTCTCACAGCAACCACCTTTTCCTCTACTACTTCTATGTTTCATTGGATTTAATAATTCAATCATTGTGATATTAGAGGTAGGTTGGTTTTATAATTAGTATTTTAGTATTTTAGTTGGGTTAGGGTTTTTCTCCTCTTTTACCCAATCTCGAATTCGTAGGCCCACTCAACGAGGGATCGTGTGATTTGAGACCTTAGATTTCATGCAATCAATCTCATTCCTTTAAAAAGTATTTTACATAATCACTGCTACTTTGTGGAATTTTACTTAATAATTATTATGGGTATCTCCTCTTTTTTAATCTATCTTTGTAGAATTTTACACGTCTTTTCTATTATTTAATATAAAATTTAAGTAGAGATTCATGTTTTGATATTAATTCAAAATATGATCATATTTCATGATTTTCATTTTATTATAGCCTTCTAAATATTTATACACTTTTTTGTTGTTTTTTTTTTTTTTTTTTTCTTTGTTGCTTTAAACATGTTGAAGTCTCTTTCAATGGCAAGTCATTTTACATTTAATAAACTTATTCAAATGATATTAATTTCGAACGAATTTCATATTCAAAAAGAGTTATTCATGAATTTTAAATCAATATTGTTCATTGCCAAACATGACTAATATTAATTTTTTAATTTGATTCTTGTAGACATATGTAAATATGTATATCCTATACATGTAAATAGACATGCTACATTTAACTAGCTATGCTGAATTAAGTCAGCTTTTCTCCAAACACCCCTTGTAGGAGGCTCTATCCATATAAATTGCAACTTGTAAATTAGCTGGATCTTGTAAATTTGCCGGAGTTTGAGAGGAGAAATAGAAAAATATATGTAAAGATCAAGTTTCTCACTCGTTTCCCCATTGCTGGAGCTGTGCTTAATAAGCATCTAAGATTAGGATCTACAATCTGCGTACTCGGTTGCTCAACCCATTGCTTTTCCGAGAAATCGAACTTTAACAGTTTTTCACGCGTAGGCATCCGACATGGAAAATCAGGAAGGGCAATTAATTCGACCCGAAGCATGAAATCTAAATCAGAATAGATCTGTGGCCAGGATTTTGCGAGTATTGTCCATTTCTGACTAGCAACATTGAAGGCACCCAGTTATCCTTTATGGAAAATGCAATAAAAGGATCCTGCTAAATGTGTCGCATTAATTGGGCTAGAAAAAGATTCATCTAAATCAGCTGCTTCAGAGTCTTCCAAGTCTGATCACCAGGGCGACATATGCTGATCTGCATACTTCGATCCTTATAATGTCTCTGTAAAAAACAAGACAATCTGAAGACGTTGAAGTCAAAAATAATGCGGTGACAATGAATGATTTCGAGATAGGATAATCTATTTCCAACGTGGGCAGTTCAATAACCTCGTTAGTAAAAGGGGAATACAAGAAAAAGCAGAAGCAACGAGAAACGACATGCTCAGGTTTTTTAAGAAGAAGCATCCAACCATATCTACAAGTTTGAAAAGTAGCATCGTAAAAAATAGCTCTATCTTCCCCCTTATAGGCGTCCTCCACCGTATAAGGTTTATTGAGAGCGGTGTCGAATAACTTACAACGACTATAGATTCGGCCATCCCGATTTCGCCTCCATGTGAAACCCACTATCCATGGAACTTGATCGATGGGAGGAATTCCATGTTGGGATACCTGCAGCCAACTCTTGCAAACTGAACGCACTCGGATTCTGTCTGACCAATAAAGTTTACCGATTATGCGCCCAACGATATCGCTGGGAAGATTGGACCAATCCCAACTGTGTTTTTTTTTCATAAACATACTTGCCTCTCCTTTTTGTCTCACAGCAACCACCCTTTCCTCTACTTCTTCTATGTTTCCTTGGATTTAATAACACAATCACGGTGATCTTAGTGTTAGGTTGTTTTTATAAGTAGTATTATATTTTGGCAGGTTCAGGGTTTTTCTCCATTTTTTTATCCTATCCCGAGTTATTAGTCCCACTTGATGAAGGATAGTGTGATTTGAGACCTTAACCTTCATCCAATCTCCTTAAAAAGTATTTTACATAATCACTGCTTCTTTGGAAAATATTTTCTTGATTATTGTGGGTATCTTTGTAGAATTTTAAAAAGGTTGTGTTTGTTTAGTGGATTTTCTCTTTTCCTTTTTTTTCGGTTACGTCCCTCTATTGGGTTCTTAATGTGTTAAGGACCAGGGCCTAAAACTCATCAACAGGGCTATTAATCATTGGGCCCAAGGGCTGTTGTCACTTTAAACTTTTCAATTAGATATCCATTTGAGAGTTGATGAAACATTAGGGTACCGTATGCATGGCTCCCTTCTTTCATTTTTCTGACTAATTTGACATTTTGGAGCAAAAGTTAAAAAAAAAAAAAAAAACACACTAAAGCTAAGCCTTACTCCATGTCTGAAAACTGCCAAATGCCAATTGAAAGTTGAAAATACTATGGACAAAGTCAATTGCTTAAAAATGTTTTTACAATGGCAGGTAACACCGTTAAGAGAATTCGATTATTGCGAGTGGTCACGAGTATGATTGATGGCAGCATCACTGAGTCGGAACCAGACGCAGCATCTCCTTCTAAGCTTCTTTGTTTCTTCTTCCCTTCCCCATGCCTTGGCCTCCTGGGTGCTTCATCCTCACTTTCATTCTCATCATTCATGAAACTGTTTCCAGCAGCTAACTGATGGTGAGCCTTTTGTCCTTCTTGCTGATACGGTGATACCGTGTGTCTCATCATCCAACCCGCTCCTGGACCAACCATTTCTTGACCTCTATCCTGATCCGATTCTGCACTATGTCTGTCATTGGCTGGATCTTTTAAGGAGTTCTCTCTGCCAAAGAAAGATCAATGAGAGTTAAAAACTCATTCAGCCATTTCACCTCACAATTATTTGCACTCTGCTTATATCTGCAAGTTACAACGATCACTTGCTTGATTTGAACCTTCACATGGCATATTTCTCTCTCAATAGTCAATAGTATAAGTTTTAGTTTAATTTGTTGCATGGTAAACCAAAAAAGTCACTACATAAGAAATCTAATGGACTAGGAAAACGAGCATTAAAAGGAGCATCAGCTCCTCTCGTCTAAACTTAATACTTATGGAACTACATCGAGGATTTTTTCAGAGTCATTCTTCTGAGAATTCTAAAGCTGACTTTTAACTATATGCAAACATTTGCAATTATTTTGCTATATGTTTTAATCTGTGACCCTATTTGCTAAAAAAACAAGTAAAAAAAGGAATTAATAAAGTCATTTTTTATTAACACATTAATTTTGCACTATTAACTTTTCATGTTATGAAGAGAAGTGGATAATTTTTAAAATATAAATAGTTTTTTAAAATATATTACATCAAAAGTAAAAAAATCTTTTATTTATTTTTTGTTATTATTGTATTTTTTTTAATTTTTAAGTCATTTAATTGATTGAATTAGTATCCTTTCATTCATGATATGAAATTTGATCAGTTTATATGTATGATAAGATGTTTGATTTAACCAAAATTCCAAACCAATGAACATGGTATTTGTTTTACTCAGAGTGCTATACATTAGAAAAAAAAAAACAAAGAAAAATGTTTAAAAGGATATCTTGATGATTTAATTTTGAAACAAACATTAATGATCTTCGTTGTTCGCAGCTGGTGCCCCTGCATGCATATATGTCTTATCCATGCTAATCAGCTGCTAAGTTATGTTGTTGTAGGTGGCTTGCCAAACGTTTCTTGCATCCTGACATAGTTGCTGAATACAAGTATATATTCCTCTGGGATGAGGACCTTGGAGTAGATAACTTCGATCCAAGGCGGTACATATATTCTAAATTTATGTGAAGAAGATTTGATATTCCTTAAGTTTTTCATGTCAAACTCAGTTTTGCTTGGTCTGTAGCCATGTTGGAATACACAATTACACACACACACCTTTATTTCTAATGATTAGTTTCAAACATAAAATTTGAGAAACTATACATCCCTCTTCATTTTTACTCTCATTTTTTCACACAGTTGATACAACTGAAATTTAGATTTGGAGCTTAAATCATATAAAAAACTTTTGTAGATATTTGTCTATTATTGAAGATGAGGGACTGGAGATATCACAACCAGCACTTGACCCTCTTAAGTCAGAGGTGCATCATCAAATCATGGCACACCAAGGAATTCAAGATAGCACAGGTTAGTTGTGTAAGCCGGTGGAAAATCCTTTCAAGAACAAGTCTCCTGTTTCATTAAAAAGGCAAACTTAGCGGGGAAATTGTACTGACCAGGACTTCGTCAACCAGTGAGTAACTTTAATTTGTTAGTGAGAGTTCAAACCATTTTCCTTGTAAACTGAAATTCCCACTGATTAGAACATGCCATTTTGAAAATAAGAGGTATTGGTGCTTCAATAGATGGTAATTAGATGGACACGTCTCAGTAGTTGCAAAGTAGATTACGCTTTTTTGTAGGCAAGCAGTCAGAATCAAGAGCTAAACCGTTCCTTTTAACTGACAAAACTGTCCTGTGATTTCATCATAAACGAAGGTCAAGGTTGTATATTCGTGTATTTCTTAATGATGTTCTTTTATTCTTGCTAGTTATGTCATATTTCTTTTAATCTTGCTAGTTATGACACTTTCAATCCATCTTGTTTGAACAGGAGGATATACAAGTTTAAAGGCAGTGGAAGGTGTGATGCTTGCAGCACTGCTTCTCCATGTATAGGGTAAAATATTTCTAACTTCACATCTCTTGTATGCTATCTTTAAAATTCAATACCCTTCTTACTGCGATAACCGATTTTATTTTTGAATAAATGCTTCAATTATTTGAAAAAGGAGAAACAAGCTATGAGCAGGCAGAAGATTTGTTGTTATTCTTAGGCCGTTAACAAAATATGTTTTGCAGTTGGGTGGAAATGATGGCCCCAGTGTTCTCAAGAGCTGTCTGGCGCTGCGCATGGTATATGATCCAGGTACGAAGTATTTTTGTAAGTACCCAGCCATATTGGTTTCTCAATGACTGAGCATTTGACAACATAATGCACGTTTGTTTTGGCCATCTTTATTGAACTGCTTGTAGCTTTGGCTATCTTATATGATCTCAATTTGGCTTTTTCTTGTCTGCATTGCATCTATCTTTATAGTAACTGTTCCATAGTATTCCTTTGCCCTACAGAATGATTTGATCCATGCTTGGGGCCTCGATATGCAGCTTGGTTATTGTCCGCAAGTAACTTTCATCCTTTTCTGATTCTCATGGGCATTCCAGTGACACATGACTCTCATTCTCATGGTTGATGCTCAGTACGTAGTTCATTTGGGTCTTCCTACACTTGGCCCTATGGCTGAAAACGAGGCAAGTATTCATCAAACCCATGTAAATGGAAGGGTCTTAGGTCTAGGCAGAAACTCTACAGGGTTCTTTTGGTTGTTCCTGCTTTTTTTGGTATCATTTTGCACCACATTATCTTGTGTTAGAATTTTAGACATTATATTATGAAAATGACTACAATATGAAATTTGTAATCCGGGTATACAAAGTCGTTTCAATTTTAATCAAGCATGTCAAATTCACTGCTAATCTCTGACCATCTATCGTCTTCTAGGTGATGCAGTTAAATTCTACGCAAGTTAATCTTACTCAGAGAGAGCACTTATCTAAACCGGAGGCATTGGTATGCTTTCTGAACCTGAATTTGCCTAACACAATATCCTTTTAATAATTTACAAATCTGTTCATCTTCTTTGAAATTGCAGGCACCATCTGAATCGCATAAAGTTTACAACAAACCCGAAGTAAGGCCACTTAGACATAAATTGCTTTCTCTTATAGTTCAGTGCATATATATATGCAACCATTCTTTAGGTATAAATTATTACATGCTAGCAGGTGGGAAGACAGTCCTTCATGGAAATGCAAATGTTCCTTAAAAGATGGGAAAATGCTGTCAAGGAAGACAAACGTTGGGTTGATCCTTGCCAACAATCAGTTAACAAAAGCACTCACTAATTTATTTATTGGGGGCGCCCCTTTCATACACATCGAAGTAACTTGAAACATCCATATCATTTTTTTCTCCAAGGTGAAAGATTGTGAATTTGTGAGAGACGAAGACATCTGCGGTCAGTAAACTAAAGCTTCATATGTGAAATATCACTGACTTTGGAACCATAGCAATTAAAGGAGCTTTTTTTTTGTTAGATCATTAAAAGCTGGTTCAAGTTTATGATTTTTTTTTGTTTGATCATTAACAGCTGATTCAAGTTTTTTATTAAGTATGATACTGCCTAGATACTTGAAACTTGACGGGACCGTTATATAGAATCTAAGTTCTTTGCTTTTTTTTTTCAAAATATATGCAATAAAACTTATTATGATGATATTAACTTCGAGTGAATTTCATATTCAAAAAGAGTTATGCATGAATTTTAAATGAATATTGTTTATTTCCAACCATGACTAATTTTAATTTTTGAATTTGATTCTTGTAGACATATGTAAATATGTATATCCTATACATGTAAATAGACATGTTACATTTAACTAGCTATGCTGAATTAAGTCAGCTTTTCTCCAAACAACCCTTGTAGGAGTCTCAATCCATATAAATTGCAACTTGTAAATTCGCTGGATCTTGTAAATTTGCTGGAGTTTGAGAGGAGAAGTAGAAAAATATGCGTAAAGATCAAGTTTCTCACTCGTTTCCCCCATTGCTGGAGCTGTGCTTAATAAGCATCTAAGATTAGGATCTACAATCTGCGTACTCGGTTGCTCAACCCATTGCTTTTCCGAGAAATCGAACTTTAACAGTTTTTCACGCGTAGGCATCCGACATGGAAAATCAGGAAGAGCAATTAATTCTATCCGAAGCATGAAATCTAAATCAGAATTGATCTGTGGCCAGGATTTTGCGAGTATTGTCCATTTCTGACTAGCAACATTGAAGGCACCCAGTTCTCCTTTATGGAAAATGCAATAAAAGGATCCAGCTAAATATGTCGCATTAATTGGTCTAGAAAAAGATTCATCTAAATCAGCTGCCGCAAACTTCAGAGTCTTCCAAGTCTGATCACCAGGGCGACATATGCTGATCTGCATACTTCGATCCTTATGATGTCTATGCAAATAAAAAACAAGACAATCTGAAGACGTTGAAGTCAAAAACAATGCGGTGACAATGAATGATTTCGAGATAGGATAATCTATTTCCAACGTGGGCAGTTCAATAACCTCGTTAGTGAAAGGGGAATACAAGAAAAAGCAGAAGCAACGAGAAAAAACACGCTCAGGGTTTTTAAGAAAAAGCATCCAACCATACCTACAAGTTTGAAAAATAGCTTCGTCAAAAATAGCTCTATCTTCCCCCTTATAGGCGTCCTCCACCGTATAAGGTTTATTGAGAGCGGTGTCGAGTAACTTACAACGACTATAGATGCGGCCATCCCGATTTCGGCTCCACGCGAAACCCACTATCCATGGAACTTGATCGATGGGAGGAATTCCATGTTGGGATACCTGCAGCCAACTCTTGCAAACTGAACGTACCCGGATTCTGTCTGACCAATAAAGTTTCCCGATTATGTGCCCAACAATATCGCTGGGAAGATTGGACCAATCTCTTCTGTGTTTTTTTTTCATAAACATACTTGCCTCTCCTTTTTGTCTTTCAGCAACCACCCTTTCCTCTATTTCTTCTATGTTTCCTTGGATTTAATAATTCAATGACGGTGGTCTTAGAGGTAGGTTGTTTTTATAAGTAGTCTTTTATTTTGGCAGGGTTAGGGTTTCTCTCCTTTTTATTAGTCCTACTGAATGAAGGATAGTGTGATTTGAGACCTTAACCTTCGTCCAACCAACCTCACTCCTTAAAAAGTATTTTACATAATCACTGCTTCTTCGTAGAATTTTTCTTGATTAGTATGGTATCTTTGTAGAATTTTACACGTCTTCTCTAGCTAAAAAGGTTGTGTTTTTTTAGTGGATTTTCTCTTTTCCCTTTTTTTCCTTTGATGTCCCTCTATTGGGTTCTTAATGTGTTACGATCAGAGCCTAAAACTCATCAACAGGGCTATTAATCATTGGGCTTAAGGGCTGTTGTCACTTTAAACTTTTCAATTAGATATCCATTTGAAAGTTGATGAAATATTAGGGTACTGTGTGCATGGCTCCCTTTTTTTGTAAAAAATTTTTCTCACTAATTCGACGTCTTGTAGCAAAAGTAAAAAAAAAAAAAAAAAAAAACCCTAAAGTTAAGCCTTTCTCCATCTCTCCAAACAGCCAATTGCTAATTGAAAGTTGAAAAGATATATAGACATGCAAATTCAGTTAAAAATGTTCTACAATAGCAGGTAAGGCAGGTAACATGGTTAAGAGAATTTGATTGCGAATATTAAAAAAAATAAATAAAAGAAGAGAAATAATAAAAAAATTTTAGCTTTGAAGTGTGAATAACACTTTTTTAAAGATAATTCTGTCTTTAGGATATAACAAAACATCAAACTTTCTAATCAAAAGCAATAAAAATAGTTATATTAAAAGATTTATTTATAATGAATGAATAGACATTAATTTTTATTTTAGATAATTAAGACTTTTCGTATAATCATAACTTTTATGAATAACAGTATTTTTATTTTCAAATACTTATGACTATTTATCATGTAATAATTGTTTCTGTTCAAATATAATTATTTAAAATATGAATATAAAAATTAATTTTACTCATTAATAATTAAATTTTTTTATCCAATGTGGGTGCACCATATTTTAAACTAATAACAATTTTTCACTAGCTTGGAATGTTACTACTTAATTTTTACTTTTCATACAAATAAATATTATGAATACAAAAATGTATTTTTCAATTTGAACTTTTAATTCGTGTATATATCTTAGAATTCTGATAAAGTTGATGGTGTCCATAGATTAAACCTCAACTCTTAATATTAGAATTGAAGATATAACACACATAATACTTATTTATTCTTTTGTCAAATATTTATAATTGTTTTTAGCACTATTATAGTCATGTGCTTATCCTATTCATAAATATTTATAAAAGAGACCACAATTCTTCTTGTTAAAGCGGCATCACTTTTATATTTATATAAGTAGAGTTTCTATTATGTCTCCATTGCTTTAGACATTTAAAACTCCATTAAGAGTATAAAAACTCATCATCCTCACGCAATGAATCACACTAATTTTTAAAATTTGAATAGATTTTACTGGTGTTTAATAGACACATAACAATAATTTGTTTTTACTCAAACTTTGTTATTAGAAGTTACTAATTTAAAGGTGGGTTATCATTATTGATGCCTACTAGTAAGGGTTTAAATCCACTATACTTGTAGTACTACTAACAAAATATTTTGAAATTCAATTTTTTTTTATGGTAATTACCCTCACTTGAGATTTAATTTCTAATATAATCACTTTATGCTAATATATCCAAACTTTTTATTTTGCATATCATTTGTATGCTCTAAACATTGTTGCCTCATTCTTATCAGTTAATTGGTTTTGGTTATGGTCACAACTCTATATTTATTAATTTTAATCATTCTATTTTCATACTTTTATACATTTTTAATATAATTATATTTCTAGTATAATTGGATAAATTTAATGAATAAATCAAATAATTTTAGTCATTTTAAGACTGTTAAAGATCTTTTTATGACTTTACTTTAATAAGTGTTTAAACTTATTAGCTTATATAATTTTCTCATAAAATTATACTAAAATCTTATAACAATAAGGTGGTAATTTTTATTTTTTTTATTCTTATCATCCCCACCATGTGCAAGTATACATTCTTTTATTAAAGAATAGCTCATCCAACTATCAATATATCATATATACTTAATCAAGTTAACATTTTATTTATCTTTTCACTATTTGGTATTTTTCTTTTTAAGTATGAGGCTTCCAAATCCATCCTTAGTAAAAGATAATTAGCTAATATCTTAATATTTCAATAAAAGTTCTAAAACTTTTATATGTTAACTCAATATAAGAGTTTATCTCAATAAATAGATTTCAAATAAAATCATGCTTTTATAGTCTCCTTTTAAAATTTTTATGTCAATTCACAAATATTTATACGAATATATTTCATTATAGACAATTAATAATTTTTATTACCATGAACAAAACCATTTTCATCACCCAAATGGATCAAATAGCATTCTTTTTACTATTATAAAAGTTTTCAAATTCGTAAGATCTTTGAATCAATTATGGCTTCCAAAGTAAATTTATTTTGAAATTTTCACTATATAAAATCATAAATGATAAATCATTTGTACAATTCATGAATTAGATCATATACATAACAAAAAATTACCACAATGTGATTAAGATTGTGGCATCAATTTTGGCTTATGGCTATTCTAAGCTAACCATAATAATCCACCTCATATCTACAAAGAATGTAGATTTGACTATTAAAATTATTTCATTTATAATGATGGCTTTTAGTGAAAATCAACAATTTCAAATGTTATCATGAGTTTTCAATACATATAGTATTTGCCCAATGGCCAATTCCCAATTCATGATTATTGAAACATCTAAACTTGATTTTAAAATTTTTTGAAAACTTTATTTCTCCAGCATTGTGTAAGCCATATATCTCTGTTATTTATCACTTTTAATTGGCCAAAATATTTTCAGATATATAATAAATTCAAACTTTACTTATGGGATCAATATGCCTACATACAATAAGAGTTTATAGTATATTTAACTTCAAATTTAAATACTTTCACAATCATTTTTTGACCAATATCTTTATATCCAGATCACCATATCAATGCAAGTCATGAAATATGAATCCAAAAAATCATTTTCATAAAATAGTATAAACAATAATTATAATATAAGTTCTACTCATATTTCATGCAAAAATCCACGATGAATTTACATTGTTTAAATCATTGATTGGCTAACTCTATGGCTTACAGCTTATACAAACCAATATTATTATCTAAGCCCATATGTTAATATGGTATATAATCAGTAACATCTTTGTCATTGTCATGAAACTATTAAAAACCTCAAAAACTTATTCACATTTTATTTTAATAGCTTGCAAAAGGCCTTTTTTTTTTTGTACAAGAAGCAAAAATACCTTTATTGTATTTAATAAATAATGTATTGATTGGATGATGGTATTTTATCTTCATAGTCCATATCTTTTTTATATCTATAAGAAAGAAAATTTCACCCGATTCAGTTTATTTTAATAATATATGACAAACTGTACTAATGTTTACCATGCCATCAGAAAATAGAATTAAACACATGCATGTATTGGTGTCTTTAGAACATTGAATTTGTATGTTCTTTTTTAATTTATAAACATGCCTAATTAGACATTGGTGTGCATATTTCAAAATGCTAGTAATTGACAAATGTTTCAATAATTTTTAATGGTATGCCTTTTTGTTTAATCAATATCCCATATGTGAAAAGCAACAATGCTTTTTTTTTTTTTTGGGTAACCATTGATTTACTCTTTAACGGCTTTTTATAATTTTTACTTTGTGATCGTTCACAATAAAATTTTATTTTGTAAAATCACTTCTAATGTAATACACCTAGTAAGCAAAATACATGTCACACTGCCTATGTTTCTGATAATAATCATTATTTAGTTTATTATCCACCAATTAATAAATGAAACACCATATATTAATAATAATTATTCACGTATATTAATTTAACTTTAATTGGGTTTCATGAAAATTAAACACTAGTAAAAAATTTGAACCAATAATAAATTATATACATATATATATATATCAACATTTGATTTATAAATGACCATCGAAGATAGAATTATACAAATAGCTTGACTCAACTTATTATCTTAATTTTGGTGTCATGATTTAATAATAAAACTAATCTTTTCGTAAAATTTTATTTTTTGTATATATTCTTTACTTGCATCTAATTTCTCATGGTAAATTCTTTTATCCATTTCTATTTGTTTTCATAGAAACTGTGAGACAATTTACCTGTTCTATATATAATCAAGACGTGACAATTAAAAAATCAACCATTCTATTATAATCTAATTTAATTTGTTACTTGATAACAAGTGATAATTATTTTGGTTATAAATCAATTCATGTCTTTCTCTTTTATGTTTTTAGATTATTTCCCATCATAGTCTTTATAAGCATTGATTTGTCAAATAAATACAATACAATTTATTAAACTCAATTATGGAGACAATTTCAGCATATGAATAAACTTACGCAATATGTAATCAATATTTTGCATATTGTGTTTTGATTTTACATGCTAATGAAATAAATTGTTAATGTGTTTATTTCATTCGGTCAATCTTTTTACCAACAATTATGTAAAAAATAAAATACATACCTCTAATAAAAGATTTTTATAAAAATTAACATTTTGGTCCATAAAAACATTAATCTTTTGACACCTGAGCCTCCTCTAATATTGATCTCAAAATCATGCCAATTTCTTTTCTTTATATCTTCCTCATACAAAATATAAATGTGCAAATATTTAGAAGGCCATAACAAAATGTAAATCATGAAACACGATCACAAAACAGATACTACTTTAAGAGCTCACCACCAAGTTTAAAAGTGAAGTGATTTGATTTCCCGCAAGATATAATTGCTACAAAAGCGATAAATATATCAGAACCTTGATGCATGGACCACACCAACTTTTGCTCTTCGCATCCAAGAAAGAAGTATGCAAGAGAAGCACACCTGTTGGGCTTTGAAATTCTCAAGTGGTTCAAAACCAACCCCTTTAAAACCATTGAAGCTCAAATCAGTAACCTGGAAAGGATATAGTCTAAATCAATTACAAAGATATTCATAAATATCAATATAACAAATAAGTCCTTACATATGTTTTTATGCGCATGAGAGACAAAAATGTGTAGTTCACTAATTAGCAAACCTTCACTCGTGTCAATATCTCAACTCTTTCCAATGTTGATAAGAGATTGTTTTTGAGAAAACAAACTGCCAAAATAAAAGAATTAGTAGAATTTCAGGAAAACTTCTCATGTAATTTTCTAATCACATCCCATAATCCTGCCAATATGAACAGCAAATATGAGACTGATTTCACTTCAGTTCCTAAATTATCTCATCCATGCCTCAAACTTATTTCTAAATAATACTTATGAGCACACATGCTTTACGATTATAAAGTTGTGGGAACAAAATTTATCAAAACATTAATAATAAATTTAGAATCCAGGCTCTCCATCTTTACGTAGAGGAGTTTGCAGAAATTGGGCCAAGATTTATAACTAGTATTCTGGTTTTTCCCCGCAACTCTCCCTTAATACACTTGTTGAAAACCTGCAAATGACTTCAGATTAGACCTATACGGTATAACCTCAAGAAATCATATTTAGAGATAAATAAAAGTTGAATGATCATTCCCAAAAAGTTGAAAAATACATTCAGATAGAAACCAGAATTGTAGAAACCAAAAAATCCTTTCTTTTAAGAAAGAAGAGAAAGTTCATTTAATTTCCAAAGAAGATTTCAGACTAGCTGAGGCAAAGAAAAAAGAATCCCAAGGACAGCAATCTTGATGGCAATGACAAAACGTGAAAACAAGTCAAGATTAGATACAAAGAATATTTAGATGCAAAGAATATTTGTGATTATGGTCTTTGTTTCTTTTGGGTTTCTTGATGTTATTGTGTTTTATTTATGGCTTTGGATTTTCTTGCTAGTTTGATGCAAACCTTTTTCCTATCCCACATAATGTGAAATGTACTATGATCAATGAAGAAATGTGAAAGAAATTCCAAATGTTGATCAGAGTAAACAAATTACCTGTTGTGCAACGTGATCATCAAGAGCACTTAAAGGGTCATCAAATATGTACACATCCGAATAGGAGTAGACAGCTCTAGCCATGGAAACTCTCTGCTTCTGCCCGCCACTTATATTCACCCCTCTTTCACCAATCTGAGTGAGATCACGATCCTGAAGGACAATGTGAAATAGTTAATTAGTTATGGAGACATTCCACAATAAGAAAAAGAAATTACAAAGATAAATGTATTAAATCCACTTTTTATTAACACGTAAAACAAAGGAATTAGTAAAGTCATGTTTTATTAACACATTAATTTTGCACTATTAACTTTTCATGTTATGAAGAGAAGTGGATAATTTTTAAAATATAAATAGTTTTTTAAAATATATTACATCAAAAGTAAAAAAATCTTTTATTTATTTTTTGTTATTATTGTATTTATTTTTTAATTTTTAAGTCGTTTAATTGATTGAATTAGTATCCCTTGATTCATGATATGAAATTTGATCAGTTTATATGTATGATAAGATGTTTGATTTAACCAAAATTCCAAACCAATGAACATGATATTTGTTTTACTCAGAGTGTTATACATTAAAAAAAAAAAGACAAAGAAAAATGTTTAAAAGGATATTTTGATGATTTAATTTTAAAACATTCAAATATACATTTTTATGATAGAATTTATAAATTTTTGGTTTATATATCAAGAGTAAATGCAAATAGAAACATGAAGGACTCATTTTCCATTATTTAATGCAAGATTCAAGGAAGCTTATTTCCATGTAGCAAAACGAAAATATACTATCTAGTTCTTAATTAGATTACATAAAATTTAAAATATAAGGAACAATTAAACTTTATTTTGGATTATAAAGAATAAGTTATATAAGCAAGCCAAACCTTTTAATTTATTGTATACTACTTAGCAATAATTTTTAAAAATTTTTGTAGAAATAATTAATACATTTTAAATTATTTTCCCTTTGAAAAAAAATAAAAACATAAATTTATAATTAATTTAACGGCACATGAGCCATAAAATATCCGTCAACGGTCAAAGACTGTAATCTGTTTTTACGGTTAGACGCGCCATAATCGAATAAAATAAGATTTAGTGGACGATTTCGCGGTAGTGACCGTTAAGGGTGCTAAGTCGGTTAAAGGCCTCCAAATAAATGTGATAAAGCGCACACCCAAACACAGCTCTCTGTATTTTCTGTTTCTCTCCGCTCATCTTCTTCAACTCCTTCGGTAAAGCCGGCATTATCAGCCTCTTCTTCTTTAAAAAAGATTACTTCTTCGTCACCGGACATCACTGCCAGTAGCACAAGTGGAAAAACGATCTTCAAGGTTTCTTCTCCAACCGCCCAATCATCAACTGTATCCAGTGGTTTAAGAGCTGGGTCTTTGTTATTGTCTTCACAGAGTTCTAATTTATCCGGAAGAAAGAAGCGACCCTAGAAAGTAGAGATTCATGTTTTGATATTAATTCAAAATATGATCATATTTCATGATTTTCATTTTATTAAAGCCTTCTAAATATTTGTACATTTTTTTGTTGTTCCTTTTTTTTTTTTTTTTTCCTCTCTGTTGCTTAAAACATGTTGAAGTCTCTTTCAATGGGAAGTCATTCTCCACCACAGGTTTGTTTCCTTGTTTTCCTTTTTTGGTTATTATTGGTTATTCTTTATGTAATTTTATAGTTTATTATATACGGTTGATGTAATCTGTGTCATATTTTCCTGCACAGGCTTTAGCAGCCAGCAAAAACAGAATATCACTTCTAAAGGGTTTTCCTTATCTTCTAGTCTCTGAGATTAGTGAGTGCCATGAGTTTGTAATATAAATTGGTATAAACTAGATCATAATGTGTTTTGTAAATGTGCTGTGGTGCAGAATTTGCCAGTGGAAGAGAACCCAATACTTAAAATGCCTAATATGGAAGCAGCTTCCATTGTACTTATCGGGCCCACCTTGAAGAAATTTACCAATATATGTACTATTACTTTTAGTATATTTATACGTTGGTTTAGGAGCCCCAAATTACTTGTCACTGCTAGGTTTTGTACATGAGTTTTGCTCTTACTAACTTTAATATTCTTGGAATCTATAGGTTGAAAATGACACAGGTAATTTGATTTATGAGGTTTCAGGGCATTTTCAGTATAGTCAACCAAAGATGCAATTGGTAAGTTCATCTACTTCGAATGTACCTCAAGTGTGGATGACGGGATTGGTAAGCCACATTTTTCTGCTGATTTCCTCATGCATTAACACTTGACTGTTGCACTTGCACATGCTTCCTTGCACATGCTTCCTTGCACATGCTAGGAGCTATCTGCCAGTCATTTCCACTGTTATTAAAGTCGTCGTAGTTTTTGTAGGCTGTGTTTGTAAATATTTTACCTATATACATATACATCTTACACACTCTCGCTCATGTCATGTTTCTCCTGTCTAAGTTTCTATTTGATATAGTTGTTTTGTTTCTCCATTGCATTATCACAGATTGGATCTTAGGGAATTTAGTGTGCGCAACCTCGATTTAGTGGCTTGAACTTGTCACCAAATCTAGACGAAAATTAATTCTTTAATCAGACCTCCTAAAATAAATGCATCCCATTTTATTGGAAAATTTTGTCTATTTATGTCATTTAATGCTGCACCATATCTGAGAATTTCCCTTTATTTTTTTTTTTCGTTTGTAAAAGCCTGGTGGAACTTCCATACGATTTAAGGTCCAATAAGAAACTTAGTACTTTGGTTGCTAGTCTTCCATGTGTCGTTCCATTTTTGGGGTATTTTCTTGGCCCAATTTCTGCAAACTCCTCTACGTAAAGATGGAGAGCCTGGATTCTAAATTTATTATTAATGTTTTGATAAATTTTGTTCCCACAACTTTATAATCGTAAAGCATGTGTGCTCATAAGTATTATTTAGAAATAAGTTTGAGGCATGGATGAGGGAATTTAGGAACTGAAGTGAAATCAGTCTCATATTTGCTGTTCATATTGGCAGGATTATGGGATGTGATTAGAAAATTACATGAGAAGTTTTCCTGAAATTCTACTAATTTTCCTTCTACTAATTCTTTTATTTTGGCAGTTTGTTTTCTCAAAGACAATCTCTTATCAACATTGGAAAGAGTTGAGATATTGACACGAGTGAAGGTTTGCTAATTAGTGAACTACACATTTTTGTCTCTCATGCGCATAAAAACATATGTAAGGACTTATTTGTTATATTGATATTTATGAATATCTTTGTAATTGATTTAGACTATATCCTTTCCAGGTTACTGATTTGAGCTTCAATGGTTTTAAACGGGTTGGTTTTGAACCACTTGAGAATTTCAAAGCCCAACAGGTGTGCTTCTCTTGCATACTTCTTTCTTGGATGCGAAGAGCAAAAGTTGGTGTGGTCCATGCATCAAGGTTCTGATATATTTATCGCTTTTGTAGCAATTATATCTTGCGGGAAATCAAATCACTTCACTTTTAAACTTGGAGGTGAGCTCTTAAAGTAGTATCTGTTTTGTGATCGTGTTTCATGATTTACATTTTGTTATGGCTTTCTAAATATTTGCACATTTTTTTGTTGCTCCCTTTTTTCTCTAGTTTCTCTCTGTTGCTCAAAACACGTTGAGGTCTCTTTCAATAGCAAGTCAATCTCAACTACAGTTTGTTTCCTGTTTTCATTGTTTGGTTATTATTTGTTGTTCTTAATATAATTTTATAGTTAATTATCTATTGTTGTTGTAATCTGTGTCTTATTTTCCTGCACAGGTTTCAGTTAACAGCAAAAACAGAATATCTCCTCTAACGGGTTTTCCTTATCTTCCAGTCCCTGAGACGAGTAATTGCAGTGAGCTTGTAATATAAAGCCGTATAAACGAGATTATACTGTGTTTTATAATTGTGCTCTGATGCAGAATTTGCCAGTGGAGGAGAAATTTATACTTAAAATGCCTCATCGAAGCAGTTTCCATTTTGCTTATTGGGCCCACCTTGATGAAATTTAACGATAGATGTACTATTACTTTTAGTATATTTGTATGTTGGTTTAGGAGCCCCAAATTTATTGGTCACTAAGCTAAGTTTTGTACATGAGTTTTGCTCTTACTAACTTGAATATTCTTGGAATCTGTAGGTTGGAACATGACACAAGTGTTTCGATTCATGAGGTTTTAGGGCTTTTTCAGTTTCGCTTAATTAAAGATGCAATAGGTTAATTCATCTCCTTTGAATGTACCCCAGTGCGGATGATGGGATTGTAGTTGAGCCAAGAACTTGCTTGGGACAGGAACAATCGTCCTGGTAACTTCTTATCTTTTATCTCAACATTTATTTCTTTAAAATTTAAGAGTATAGTCATATCTCATCCTTACTTCCTTAAACACGTTAAATTTTAAATATTTGAACTTTTGTAGTGGAATTGGAAAAAAGTAGTTGCACTCATTTACTTAATTGGAGAATGGAGAACAATTGTTGTACAGGAGAATGTGAGACTAGAGAGAAATTTGTTATTTAGGACTGTAAGATTGTCTCATTTTAACCAGTTTCATCTGCTTGATGGCTTTGTGCTTTCTCGCAATATGGCCTAGAGTGTATTAGAGTGATTCAAATGACTTAGTGTTCACATTACGTGGAAAATAAACTTTTTGTTGCACCTGAATGGTTTTGAGTGTTCATATTATGTGAATGCTGCATTTGTTAATTTCTTTTGAATCTTTTTTCTTTCAATGCGATAGATGTGAATAATATTGCAGCACCTCCAGCAGTTTCCACTGTTCGGAGAAGCTGGGCTTCAGGAATATATTCTGGGGTGGGAAAATATTCTGGTGGATTGGGATCAAGTCTCTCTATTTGGTATAGAGAAACTAATGATGGAACAATCATTCTCATCAATGGGGCAAACTCTGTAACTTAGAGGTCGCTGATGCAGATAGCAACAGCCGTTTGGTGTTTTAAGTGTTCCATTGTACTACTTTTTCTGGGAGGCTAGACGTACTCTATAAAAAGTTTAATGCTAGTGGCTTGAACTTGTTTCCCCATTGCATTATCAGAGATTGTTTCCCCTTTGTGCATAGGTATGCAGAAGGAAGAATTTTTGTGCAAGTCTTGATTTCTATGCACATGCGCACTGTAAGCGCATTTCTTCCCTTTGTACAAATCAGTCTTATCTTCTCCACTTTTAAATCTTGCTTCTTTGTGTTGGGAAGGGAATGGAATCCTGAAGGTTGTAAACCCTGATGTACACGGGGAACTGGTCGATGGTAACATAATCAAGGGTCGAGCTAAGGTTGCACGGTGTGGTGGGACTGCCGGGAAGGATGTTGCTAGGTAAGAATGGTTCTTAAAGTGGTTTCAGGAATTGTCTATACTGATACTTGTACATGCTTGCTTGGGGATTTGTATTAAACGAAACATTCTTTGTGTGAAGGGAAAGGAATCCTGAAGGCTGTAAACCCTGATGTACACGGGGAATTGGTGGATGGTAACATAATCAAGTGTCAAGCTAAGGTTGCATGGTGTGGTGGGACTACCGGGAAGGATGTTGCTAGGTAAGAATGGTTCTTAAAGTGGTTTCAGGAATTGTCTATACTGATACTTGTACGTGCTTGCTTGTGGATTTGTTTTAAATGAAACATTCTTTGTGTGAGGGGAATGGAATCCCGAAGGCTGTAAACCCTGATGTACACGGAGAATTGGTCGATGGTAACATAATCAAGGGTCAAGCTAAGGTTGCGTGGTGTGGTGGGGCTCCTGCGAAGGATGCTGCTAGGTAAGAATGGTTCTTGAAGTGGTTTCCTGAATTGTCTATACTGATACTAGTAGATTTGTTCTAAATGAAACATTCTTTGTGTGCTGGGAATGGAATCCTGAAGGCTGTAAACCCTGATGTACACGGGGAGCTGGTCGATGGTAGCGTAATCAAGGGTGATGCTAAGGTTGCATGGTGTGGTGGAACTCCTGGGAAGGGTGTTGATAGGTAGAATGCTTCTTAAAGTGGTTTTAGGACTTGTCTATACTGAAACTTGTACGTGCTGGTGCTTGTGGATTTGTTTTAAATGAAACATTATGGATAACTTGTTTGTCGTCCACATTTTTCAGGTGGTTAAGGTGAAGATATAACAGCAGCTCAGTGGTAATTGCTGAAGCAGAGGATGAAGAATATCAATTGACCATAGATGACGTTGACTGCGGTTTGGTCTCTATGTATACGCCAGTAACAAAAGAAGGTGCCAAAGGTGAGCCTCAGTACAAGTTAAAAGATTATGTTAAAGCAGGTATGTGGCAAAAATATTTTTGAATTTGAAAAAACTCTTTTTTGTGCTGACGTAACATTAATGATATGCGTTAATTAAATTTTTTAGTACATATTAATATTTTATTAAATATTAACGTCACATTAGTATTTTTTATTAACGGTGTTAAGGGTTAGATACTTTGATATGGTTTAAGTACTAAATTAGAACTTTTTCCATTTAAGTACCACGTTAGAAAAATTATAAAAGTTCAGAGTCTAACGGGACATTATCCTAACAAATTGTGCCGCCTAAATAACCCACTCTCTATATCTCTGTTTACTTTCTTTATGCTATCTGTAATCTTCATATCTCCTCCACCCTTCTGTCTTGTTTCTTGGATTGTTTTTCTTTTCAGATCTCAAAGTTTTGATTAGATATCAATGACGCCCAATAAAGATGAAAGAAATGATGTTGTAGTAAATATAAAGAAAGTGGTACGCTACAGCACGAAAATTGATGAAACTCTTCAAGCTTTAAAGCAAAGAATTCTTTCTTCAAAAGGCCAAGATGAAAAGGAATTTGAAGAGATGATTAAACGAGTTGAAATTTGTGAGAACTGCTTAATGGACTTTGATGAGTTGTTCTCCAAGTTGAGAATGGGTTTCTGTGAAGTGATTGTAGAAATGGCAAATAAAACAGAGAAAGTGGAATCTTCGGTTGGGTCAAACACGCAAGAAACACATGATGTTCTTGAATTTGATAAATCTGTTGAACTTGAAGGGGCAGACCTTGCTGACGCAGAAGCAAAAGCAATTGGTAAGAGAAAACAAGTTGAAGCAAAGGACTCGTACAAGGAAAAGAGAAGAACTGCTTATTATTTTGACGATCTTCAGATTAGTCGTCAAAGCTTCAACAAAGAAACTGATGTGTCTGAAAGCTTCAAGAAAGAAACTGGTGTGAAGTTGGAGGATGATGGGCAACATGATGATCGTAAAAGATGGTTTGATGAACTTGAATTAGAAGATCCAAAGAATTTTACTCAGAAACTTATCCAATGCATTAAAGGGGGGTTTCAGTTTGATGTTTCTCAGGATGTTGCGATTTTGATGGAAATGGGTGAAAGGATGAATCATATTGATCATTATTTGTCCCATCTCATCTTCATTCTCCGTGATTTGATGGAATTATCAGGCATTCAATCTCATAAATTTCAAGTCTTTAAATCTAAACTAAATGAACTAAATGACAGCAGAAATGGAAAGGTGCCAAACGTCGTTCAGGAGATAATCTCGGAAGTGAAAGACCCATTTGAAACCATCAAAGAAGTTGAAGAACAGGAGGTGACAGTGGACAGCTCGGGGACGGTGGAGAAACGCTGGAGCTTGTATAAAGAAATTGATTTTGAAGCGGTAATTGATCATCTCTATGAGATAATTTCACAATTGAGCAATATCATGAATGCTTCAAGCCTGCCCAAGGAAAAAGTGGTATCTTGCTGTACGAGTGCGTTTCAAGCTACCATGGAGGCATTGGAAGCGATTGAACAGATGATCTAGAAGAACGAGGATTCTGTGAGCATAGGAAGGATATAAACGTGATGGTTATTGTTTTTGCATTTCTTTCTAGAAACAGGTTAAAAAAAATAAAATTGAATTGCAATTCTTTCCAATTGATGAGAAACCGCTCTCCAGATTTCATCAAGTGAGAGTGTGAGACCTTTGCCAATTGTTGAAATCTTTTCTCGTGTTGCCCTTTCATGAAATTTTAAGTTTTCTGAATCCCCTAGTTTCATCATTCTTCCTGCATAAAAATGCAATTTTTGGGTCTCTAAAAAGAAGTTTGTCCCGACTTTTCTTGTGATTGTTTTTGTATTTTTTGTTGTGATTCTGCAAACTGTATGCTTAGCAGAGGATTAAAAGCTTCATTCGAATTGGGTCTCTGTACCCAATCCAGGGCTACCTACACAGATTCTGGTTCATGTTTGATAAAGAATTCAGAGAAGTGGCCGGGAATCGCCATTGCTTATTTCCTCTACCTGGCGAATGGGTGACGGTAAAAATCATGGATCAGGAGCATTTGGAACTGTCCATTTAGCCATGAACAAGGCCACTGGTGCACTTTTTGTTGCGAAATCAGCAGTGTCTTGTGCTGGACTTGATTCTCTAGAGAATGAGGCTACCATTCTTCAAGGCCTGAATTCCCCTTTCATTGTTCGATGCATGGGAAGGGAGTTATCTAAGGAGCCAAATGGTGAAGGTAAAATCAGCTTATTCATGGAGTATATGGATGGATGGCGGTAGTTTGTCTGAAGTGGCAGAGAAATTTGGTGGAGCATTGCATGAGGAAGTGATCCGGCTATACACCCGTGAGATTCTATGCGGTTTGAAGTACCTCCACGAGAATGGGATCGTGCACTGTGATCTCAAGTGCAAGAATTTGCTCTTAGGCTCCTAAGGGAATGTAAAACTGACAGATTTTGGATGTGCAAAGAGGCCTAAAGACATGAGAAGTAAAGGGGAGTTGGGGCGCTCTTGGCAATCTGTTGGAGTGGCTCCTGAAATATTGAGAAACGAAGGTTGGCTTATGCTTCAGATATTTGGTCCCTAGGATGCACAGTGATTGAAATGGCGACCGGCAGGCCGCCTTGGAGTGATGATGTTTCAAATCCCGTAGCAGCGATTTTGAAGATTGCATGTAGCAACCATATGCCTCGTTTTCCATCACATTTTTCAAGGAAAGGGTTGGATTTCTTGAGTAAATGCTTGGAAACACATCCAAAATGGAAGCGGACAGCAGAAGAATTGCTTCAACATCCACTTATTTTGGGAACATCAGTCAGGAATTCCAAAATAGATGGATCATGCTCGCCTGCAAGCATTTTAGATATTGGTACGTACGATTGTGATTATGATTCAGATGAACCAGGGAGTTCAAACAAGGGGGAGTCCCTTTACATAAACCCATTTTCCACAAGGCATTGTATTCAGAGAAAGGGAATGTGCAGCAGACTACATGCAGAAATTGGCTTGGAGCCATTAGATGATCATTAGATTACCGTTAGATCTGGTGGGCAACTTTAATTTTTATCAGATTGTGACATATTTTGATAATATATTAGATGGATTGAAATTTTAAGCGAATAAATTGGTAGTGTTCCCCGGCCCTTTGGTCAGTTCATCATCACATGCTTTGAAAAAACTTCAATACCAAACCTAGGTATTACCAGGATACTTCAAAATAAGCCAGAATTTTAATAATATTGTACAGATTTTCATTTCTTTCACATATTGCACAGATTGCAAGGGAAAAACAAAATCCTAATACTCACAAAAGCTATTCAATTTCCAACTGCACGCTTTGTCCAGTTTCAGGCCATGAACTAGTGAAAATTGATGCACAATGTAACAAAATCAGAACAAGCAAGTGAATAAAGCACCGTACATGAGAGCAATGATGATTCTTTTAGGTTATTACATGCAAAATATTGTCACCGGGATGTGAAGGAAAACCAATAGTAACAGGATTGAGTTTCTTATTTGTCCCTTCTATATCACCTCCATACTGCAGCTGCGGATCTTATTTTGGCCAATAAACTCGGTTGCTTAAGTACATCTTTTGGCTAGTGTGTAAAGAAACTTTGACGAACTGATGTCATTTCGTCTGAAGAAGAGTCTATATATAGCTGCATTTCCTATCCGTGTAATACCAATCGGTATTTTCCTAAGCTACAAGTCTTGGATTTTCTTTTTCTCAGTTTCTGACCATCTCTTCTCCAGTATTCTCATATCAGAGCCAAGTCTCTAGCTTCTGTCAATAAACATGATCTATCAGGTTTAGAAGCGATGGTGAGGCTAGATTAATTCAAAGCTTCTGTCTTGCGGCACACGATGTACAAGCAATATGCTTAGTTTTTACCTGACCCAAATATTCGGTTTACATGGATGAACAAGGGGATGAAAGCAAAAGAATATAATATATAGGAGCTGTTGAAGACATATATCGAAGGAAAAAGGTGGAGAGGATGCGAGCTACGGTGATTTCATATGATTCCAAGGCTCACTTACACACACCCAAATGCGAGTAGTAGCGATATTGCATGGGTTTGAAGATGTTGTCAACGTTACGCTTCAAGCCTTGGCACGGTATGTTGTATAAGCACAATTTGATTTTGATAACAAGGTGAGGTCACTATCTATTTGTGCTTTTCTTATTGCATATACTTGTATGCATAAAACGATTTGCTATTTATTGCAATATTATATATGTGCGTATATAGGAAATTAATCATGTTTTGTAGCTTTATGTTCTGGTTTGGTCTTAATTGCTAGATTTTGACATCTAATAGAAAATGTTTTCGTATAATATAATGTATAATATGATTAGAAAGAGAAAAAAAAAATTTACGAATACTTATGATGTATATATATATATATATATCATACTTTTATACTTTTTATTTTTATGATGATGATAATAAAATATGCATTATAAGTCACACATAACATTATTATATGTTAATAAAAATGTATAAATTACATGAAATAATTATGGAAAACTCAAAATCTTAATCAAAATAACAAGTCATGAGTTCCTGCCTTTGCGGGCCTACTTGGCATCCTTATCTACATCGTGCCATTGAGCTGCTTTTCTCCTAAAGGGTTGAAGTCTTTTTTTTCTCTCTTTCTTGTTTTTGGTGTAATGAAGATCATGGAAATTGGAGAGCGGGGAATCAAAGAAACTTCTCTTAAATTAGTCAAAGCACATAAAAATGATGAGCAAATCAAAACTTTACACAAAAAGATGAAATTTCTTTTGAATGATTTGGAACTTGGGAAAATAATAATAAGTGAAAAACACGTGAAAAGGAAGCTTTCTTTCATGCCTTCTATTACTTCAAAATAAGGTTCGGTGCCATCGATGACACCTAGAATCCCAGATGGGATGATGCTAGTAGAAAAGATTTCTGTTTTTAAATCTAAAAATTTCACATTTGATAGCAAAAATAATTTACTTAAATTCAAAGTATCCTTCCGCATGTCTTGTTATTGGGGAGATTCGATTTTTATACTCCCTCTCTCAAATTAATTGACTTAAATCCAAAGTGTCAGAGCTTCCGCATGTCTCTCTCTCAATATTTTCTCAGAAATTTGAGTTTTGGCTTTTTCATTACCACATCGTTTCCTTGCTGTAAATTATCGCAAAAAGGTAACTTTTTTGGTTTGGGTATCTCTCTATCTCTATCTCTATCTGGTTTTTGGATTTTTCATGCAAAGATGAAGTCTTTTATTTGTGTGAGTTTCTTCAAAACTCTCTGTTTCAATAATTTATGAGTTTGGAAGTTTCTTTTTTGTGATTGTCTGCTTCAATTCTGCTTTTTTTTTTTTGGTTTTTGCGTTTTCAGGCCTTTTGGTTTTTGAAAAATGGCAGAAAATAATGTAATTGATGGTGGAGAATGTGGAATGATGATTGATTTTGCTTCACTCGTGATTATAATTTGAGAGATTAGAGCTTTAAAAAGTGGGAAGTATTAGTTTATTGGTCTTAAGTAACAGTATCCATCTTGATTACTTTCTTTAGCTCTTGTTTGGTTGCTAAGAATAGAAAGAGCTGTAGTAGAATTCACAGCATGTTGAGTGTTACTGGAACTTCTGTTTTGTAAGTGAGAGAAGCCTATTCGGTTTGTTTCATAATTAAAAAAGTTTAAGCTCTAATTTCTTGGTTGATTTTCCTTCCCGGTGCTTTAGCTATGACAAAAGTAAGTGGTGAATCTTCTGCTTGATTGAGTTTTATTAAGCCTGATATGGAATCTTCAGTGAACTTTTATAATCAGCGATTTGATTGGAGGGAACATTGAGGGAAAAAAAGGATATTGAATTTTGAATATTCTAATTTTTTTTTTACTGTTATAATAACTAAAACTGATTGTAATTCTAATTTGAATGAAGATATTTGCTTTAGTTTGTCAGTTTTTATTTGGGTTGAATTGTTTTTGACAAAGATGTTTGAATGATTTGACCTTGAGCTTTTGACTTGCCTGAATTTCAATTGGTCTCCTCTGCCCTTTCTTTTATGTTTTTTGATCCATGGTGATTGATGAGTAATTTCTTAGTTAGACAAATTTAAATGTCAGACATTTTGAAAATGTATCATAAAATTTGGAAGCAACTCTTATTAGGGCCTTCTTTCTGATTCTCCTCTGTTATTTTTTTATTATTCTTTGTTGTTCTATTCCAAATTCTAATATTTATTTCGATATGAAATGCGACCTTTATGGAGTGACAGTGTGAAAAATGTACCGTTAAAATACTTTGCTTTGAAAATTTTCTGGACTAAGACACGCACAAACGCTTTCTTGTGCTACTTGTTGATCTTATTTGATTGTCTTTAATGCTTATATTGCAATTTCAGGGCAATCCAGAGCCATCTTCAAACTTGTTAGCCATTGCTGTTGGAATTAAGCAAAAGAAATTGTGGATCGAATTGTTAAAAAGTTACCTCAATGCCACAATTGCCTTTTTTTATCTCACAGTTATCTTATTATATTTAAGCTTAATAAATATTTTATGATCTTATTTATGCCTTTATTTCTAATGATTAGTTTCAAACATAAAATTTGAGAAACTATACATCCCTCTTCATTTTTACTCTCATTTTTTCACACAGTTGATACAACTGAAATTTTGATTTGGAGCTTAAATCATATAAAAAACTTTTGTAGATATTTGTCTATTATTGAAGATGAGGGACTGGAGATATCACAACCAGCACTTGACCCTCTTAAGTCAGAGGTGCATCATCAAATCATGGCACACCAAGGAATTCAAGATAGCACAGGTTAGTTGTGTAAGCCGGTGGAAAATCCTTTCAGGAACAAGTCTCCTGTTTCATTAAAAAGGCAAACTTAGCGGGGAAATTGTACTGACCAGGACTTCGTCAACCAGTGAATAACTTTAATTCGTTAGTGAGAGTTCAAAACATTTTCCTTGTAAACTGAAATTCCCACTGATTAGAACATGCCATTTTGAAAATAAGAGGTATTGGTGCTTCAATAGATGGTAATTAGATGGACACGTCTCAGTAGTTGCAAAGTAGATTACGCTTTTTTGTAGGCAAGCAGTCAGAATCAAGAGCTAAACCGTTCCTTTTAACTGACAAAACTGTCCTGTGATTTCATCATAAATGAAGGTCAAGGTTGTATATTCGTGTATTTCTTAATGATGTTCTTTTATTCTTGCTAGTTATGTCATATTTCTTTTAATCTTGCTAGTTATGACACTTTCAATCCATCTTGTTTGAACAGGAGGATATGCAAGTTTAAAGGCAGTGGAAGGTGTGATGCTTGCAGCACTGCTTCTCCATGTATAGGGTAAAATATTTCTAACTTCACATCTCTTGTATGCTATCTTTAAAATTCAATACCCTTCTTACTGCGATAACCGATTTTATTTTTGAATAAATGCTTCAATTATTTGAAAAAGGAGAAACAAGCTATGAGCAGGCAGAAGATTTGTTGTTATTCTTAGGCCGTTAACAAAATATGTTTTGCAGTTGGGTGGAAATGATGGCTTTAACAAAATTCTTAGGCCGTTATCATGTAATAATTGTTTATCATGTAATAACTATTTATCATGTAATAACTATTTATCATGTAATAAATATAACACACATAATACTTATTTATTCTTTTGTCAAATATTTATAACTATTTTTAGCACTATTATAGTCATGTGCTTATCCTATTCATAAATATTTATAAAAGAGACCACAATTCTTCTTGTTAAAGCGGCATCACTTTTATATTTATATAAGTAGAGTTTCTATTATGTCTCAATTACTTTAGACATTTAAAACTCCATTAAGAGTATAAAAACTCATCCTCCTCACGCAATAGATCAAACTAGTTTTTAAAATTTGAATAGATTTTACTGGTGTTTAACAGACACATAACAATAATTTATTTTTACTCAAACTTTGTTATTAGAAGTTACTAATTTAAAGGTGGGTTATCATTATTGATGCCTACTAGTAAGGGTTTAAATCCACTATACTTGTAGTACTACTAACAAAATATTTTGAAATTCAATTTTTTTATGGTAATTACCCTCACTTGAGATTGAATTTCTAATATAATCACTTTATGCTAATATATCCAAACTTTTCATTTTGCATATCATTTGTATGCTCTAAACATTGTTGCCTCATTCTTATCAGTTAATTGGTTTTGGTTATGGTCACAACTCTATATTTATTAATTTTAATCATTCTATTTGCATAATTTTATACATTTTTAATATAATTATATTTCTAGTATAACTGGATAAATTTAATGAATAAATCAAATAATTTTAGTCATTTTAAGACTGTTAAAGATCTTTTTATGACTTTACTTTAATAAGTGTTTAAACTTATTAGCTTAGATAATTTTCTCATAAAATTATACTAAAATCTTATAACAATATGGTGGTAATTTTTATTTTTTTTATTCTTATCATCCCCACCATGTGCAAGTATACATTCTTTTATTAAAGAATAGCTCATCCAACTATCAATATATCATATATACTTAATCAAGTTACCATTTTATTTATCTTTTCACTATTTGGTATTTTTCTTTTTAAGTATGAGGCTTCCAAATCCATCTTTAGTAAAAGATAATTAGCTAATATCTTAATATTTCAATAAAAGTTCTAAAACTTTTATATGTTAACTCAATATAAGAGTTTATATCAATAAATAGATTTCAAATATAATCATGCTTTTATAGTCTCTTTTTAAAATTTTTATGTCAATTCACAAATATTTATACGAATATATTTCATTATAGACAATTAATAATTTTTATTACCATGAACAAAACCATTTTCATCACCCAAATGGATCAAATAACATTCCTTTTACTATTATAAAAGTTTTCAAATTCGTAAGATCTTTGAATCAATTATGGCTTCCAAAGTAAATATATTTTGAAATTTTCACTATATAAAATCATAAATGATAAATCATTTGTACAATTCATGAATTAGACTATATACATAACAAAAAATTACCACGATGTGATTAAGATTGTGGCATCAATTTTGGCTTATGGCTATTCTAAGCTAACCATAATAATCCACCTCATATCTACAAATCATGTAGATTTGACTATTAAAATTATTTCATTTATAATGATGACTTTTAATGAAAATCAACAATTTCAAATGTTATCATGAGTTTTCAATACATATAGTATTTGCCCAATGGCCAATTCCCAATTCATGATTATTGAAACATCTAAACTTGATTTTAAAATTTTTTAAAAACTTTATTTCTCCACCATTGTGTAAGCCATATATCTCTGTTATTTATCACTTTTAATTGGCCAAATTATTTTCAGATATATAATAAATTCAAACTTTACTCATGGGATCAATATGCCTACATACAATAAGAGTTTATAGTATATTTAACTTCAATTTTAAATACTTTCACAATCATTTTTTGACCAATATCTTCATATCCAGATCACCATATCAATGCAAGTCATGAAATATGAATCCAAAAAATCATTTTCATAAAATAGTATAAACAATAATTATAATATAAGTTCTACTCATATTTCATGCAAAAATCCACGATGAATTTACATTGTTTAAATCATTGATTGGCTAACTCTATGGCTTACAGCTTTTACAAACCAATATTATTATCTAAGCCTATATGTTAATATGGTATATAATCAGTAACATCTTTGTCATTGTCATGAAACTATTAAAAACCTCAAAAACTTATTCACATTTTATTTTAATAGCTTGCAAAAGGCCTTTTTTTTTGTACAAGAAGCAAAAATACCTTTATTGTATTTAATAAATAATGTATTGATTGGATGATGGTATTTTATCTTTATAGTCCATATATTTTTTATATCTATAAGAAAGAAAATTTCATCTGATTCAGTTTATTTTAATAATATATGACAAACTATACTAATGTTTACCATGCCAACAGAAAATAGAATTAAACACATGCATGTATTGGTGTCTTTAGAACATTGAATTTGTATGTTCTTTTCTAATTTATAAACATGCCTAATTAGACATTGGTGTACATCTTTCAAAATGCTAGTAATTGACAAATGTTTCAATATTTTTTAATGGTATGCCTTTTTGTTTAATCAATATCCCATATGCAAAAAGCAACAATGCTTTTTTTTTTTTTTGGGTAACCATTGATTCACTCTTTAACGGCTTTTTATGATTTTTACTTTGTGATATTTCATAATAAAATTTTATTTTGTAAAATCACTTCTAATGTAATACACCTACTAAGTAAAATACATGTCACACTACCTATATTTCTGATAACAATCATTATTTAGTTTATTATTCACCAATTAATAATCATATATTAATAATAATTATTCACGTATATCAATTTAACTTTAATTGGGTTTCATGAAAATTAAACACTAGTAAAAAATTTGAACCAGTAATAAATTCTAGTATATATCAACATTTGATTTATAAATGATTATCGAATATAGAATTATACAAATAGCTTGACTCAACTTATTATCTTAATTTTGGTGTCATGATTTAATAATAAAACTAATCTTTTAGCAAAATTTTATTTTTTGTATATATTCTTTACTTGCATCTAATTTCTCATGGTAAATTCTTTTACCCATTTCTATTTGTTTTCATAGAAACTATGAGACAATTTACATGTTCTATATATAATCAAGACGTGACAATTAAAAAATCAACCATTCTATTATAATCTAATTTAATTTGTTACTTGATAACAAGTGATAATTATTTTGGTTATAAATCAATTCATGTCTTTCTCTTTTATGTTTTTAGGCTATTTCCCATCATAGTCTTTATAAGCATTGATTTGTCAAATAAATACAATACAATTTATTAAACTCAATTATGGAGTCAATTTCAGCATATGAATAAACTTACGCAATATGTAATCAATATTTTACATATTGTGTTTTGATTTTACATGCTAATGAAATAAATTGTTAATGTGTTTATTTCATTCGGTCAATCTTTTTACCAATAATTATGCAAAAAATAAAATACATACCTCTAATAAAGATTTTTATAAAAATTAATATTTTGATCCATAGAAACATTAATCTTTTGACACTTGAGCCTCCTCTAATATTGATCTCAAAATCATGCCAATTTCTTTTCTTTATATCTTCCTCATACAAAATATAAATTTTTCATAATTACCTTTAAATTGTTAGAAAAAAATAAATAAGAAAAGAAAAATAATAAAAAAGAATTTTGGCTTTGAGGCATAAAGAACACTTTTTTTAAGGCAATTATGTCTTTGAGATACAAAAAACCTCAAACTCTTTAATTAAAAGCAATGAAAATGATTATACTAAAAAATTTATTTATAATGAATGAATAGATATAAACTTTTATTTAGATAGTTATGACTTTTTATATAATCATAACCTTTATGAATAATAATCTATTTATTTTTAAATAATTATGACAATTTACCATATAACAATTATTTTTATTTAAATATAATTATTTAAAATATAATTAATTTTATTCACTAATATAGAATATAGTGCACTACATTTTAAACTATCAACAGTGAGTAGGTTTCAACTGATGGCAGCATCACTAACAACGTCAGAGCCATCCGCATCTAGTGGTCAGAACCAGAGGCAACATCTCCTCCTAAGCTTCTTCATTTCTTCTTCCCTTTCCCATGCCTTGACCTCTGGGGTGCTTCATCCTTACTTTCACTCTCATATTTCCTGATACTGTTTCCAGCAGCTAACTGATGGTGAGCCTTTTGTCCTTCTTGCTGATACTGTGTGTCTCATCATCCAACCCGCCCCTGGACCAACCATTTCTTGACCTCTATTTTGATCCGATCCAGCACTATATCTGTCATTGGTTAGTGTTAGAGACTGAATTGCATCCTTCGACTAATCTGTTATTATTTCTGCTAAAATCTAAGAACTCCAGAAGTAATGGTAATTTGGAAAAATCTAAGAACCCTAGAAGTAACGGTAATTTGGAATTCTCTTCATCAGATCTACATTGCTCTGCGTTCAGGTAAGACCCTACTCATTCTCTTTCTTTCCCCTTTTGCTTTTTCGTTTTTCTTTCGACTTTTCTCTCTTTCTAACTCTTTCTCCCCCTCAGATTCAGCAAATACGTATGCATTTTTCAGCTGGTTAAGGAGAAGATGTAACAGCAGCTCATCGGTAATTGCTGGAGCGGAGGATGAACAATATCAATTGACCATAGATGACGTTGACAGCAGTTTGGTCTTTATGTATACGTCAGTAACAGAAGAAGGTGCCAAAGGTGAGCCTCAGTACAAGTTTACAGATTTTGTTAAAGCAGGGATCTGGGAAAAATCCGTGTATATATTGTTCTTCAGCTTGATTTAATTTAATTTTGTTTTTTAAATGCATTATTAAAGATTGAAGATATCAAATGACATAGTTTCTAAGAATTATTAGTGTGTTGTTTTACATATTAAGAATCATTTATTGATTTTTTTCTTTTCATCTCTTCTTTCATTTGATACCGAAGGTCTTTCTACCTTCAGGGATTCCTCGAATTGATAAGCTAGAGACGGGCGGGTGGGGCTGTCTCACCAATTTATATGCTGTATGTGGCTCTTATACTGGAGGAGAAGAAGGAAAAATTAAAAATTCTGTGGCGTAGGTCAATGGTGGGCAGTCCAGTCCTAATCTTATCTCCATACCAGGTATGCCAAATCCTAGGGTCTGCTAAAGATTTTAGATATTGACATGCTTGGGTGGTTGAAATTTCCAATCATTGAATGCCAGAATGAGTCTATTTTTACTCGTTTCTAGAGTTGAAACAAAAATCTTAGTAGGAAACTTTTTATTTTTGATGGAGAGAGTTATGATAACCTCCTAAATTAGTGTCAATATCAGCAATACGGGGAAACATAATCAAATCAACCCTACGTTAGTTTTTAAATTTGATTTTAGTTTATGAAGCATAATACCAACTGTTTTGGGGTTGCATTCTTGAGCCTCTATTTTTTTTTTTTCTGAATTAAATGGGTTCAGTGACATTACAGCTGTGAGATCGTGGAAAATTTATGTTAGATTGTGAACAATATGCATCCTGCTATATGACTTAATAGACAATTGATTGGCTTGCTTCATGGCAAATGAAATTTTTAAAAGCACAGATAATTTTTCATACTTCCATTCTTAGTAATTAGATGTCTATATTAAATAACATCAGAAGGCCAACTTGAACATGGTGAAGGTGCTTTGAACCGTTGTACATATTGTTCTTCAAATTTAATGTATTTTATGCTTCTAATTGTCTATGCTTTTGTTTATTTGGGCATTGTCTAAATTGCCGAGCCTAATGTTTATAAAGAAGTGAAACAGAAGCTTGATCTTGGATCTGTAAAGTTTGAGGTGAGATTATGTTCCTTGTTTTCTATTGATGTGCGTTTCTTTTCACCATATTAAATTTCTGAAAAAAAAAAGTTTTTACGTTTTAAATTTTTTTCAGCTTTAAGAATCAAATGCTGGTCAATAAACATGCAACATTAATGGTGGGTCCATAATTCACATGATGAAAGTTCAGCGACAACCTAGTTGTCTGCACAATTCCCAGGAGAATTCCGCAAGATTTTTTTTTTTTTTTTTTAAAGAGTGAAGCCAACAAACTTTCTAGCTTTTTCATTATAATTTTCCATTGACATCAAATTTGAAGATATTTGTTGGGAATTAAAGAGTAGGCCCCCAATCATCCAATAAGCATTTGATAGATACATGAAAACAATTCCAATCAAGTAGCTTTCTTGTACAGCTGCTGGTTTCATCATCTGAGTTGTTCTATTCGATAGAGAAATGAAAAAAAAAAAAAAAAGAAAAGATATTCACGCCGTTTCACCAAAAAGGAAATTCACACTGATGATTAAACTATTGAAGTTACCTACATAAACAAACACTTTTGTATAAACAAACACTTTTCTCCTCGACTGAGAAATTCCAAAATATAGACAGTAGAATAAGATCCCTACTAAACACACATTGATCCCAGATACTCACAACAAAATAACACTTGAGTCTTACATAGTAGAATTTTTTGTGGCTAGCTGCTGCCATTTGTAAGATCTAAGGCAGATCACTTGGCCTCTGAAGAGGCAACACCTTCTTCAACTTTCTTCCACCCATCTCCAATCTTATTTTCTTCTGATTCCTTTGCTGTATCGTACGATGCATGTAATCCTAAGAAGAAGTAGTAGAACAATAGCACAACAGTCCATATACCAAACCTTACAAAAGATTTCCCGTCTATTGAACCCAGCAGGAAAGTGTTTATAGCAATGGAAGCCGATGGCAACCATGGTACCAATGGTACATCCCATAGTTTTGGATTCCTAGCATGTGGAACAAAAATACGAAGTCCCAGAGTAGCTAAGAACCAAATTGGCACTGTAATCACGTAAGAGATCCAATCATTTTCGTCACTTAGACCCCAGTAAGTAGTTGTCGCAATTGAAGACCCTAGAATAAGCACAATGCAAGCGATTAGTTTGTTACGGTCTGCTGTAGTTGTCTCACCACTGACATAATAACGGCGAACAAGAAGAGCAAGAGCCACAAGCATGAAGATGAATAATGTTGATATTGATAGAAGATTAGCAAGAATTCCAAGATTTGTAAAGAAGGCGATAATTGCTGTTGCAGCAAGCATGACAATAGTAGCATTAATTGGCGTCCCAGTCTTTGGATGGACTTGTGCTAGGCACGGTGGCATCATGTGGGTTCGTGCAATATGTGTGAGATATCGTGCTTGACCAACAGCACCGACGAGCAAAACAGTTGTCATGCCTTTCAATGCACCAGCAGCGACAATGTACTTAGCCCATGACCACCCTACAGCTTCAAATGCTACTGAAAATGGGGCATCCCCATCAATTTGCTGGAATGGTTGCATTAGGCACAATGCTACCGCAAGCAAACAGTATGCAGCCGTGGTTATTGCCATCGAGCCAACAAGACCCAAAGGGATATCACGAGCAGGGTTTTTAGTTTCTTCGGCCATTGTTGAAACAGCATCAAAACCAACATATGCAAAAAAAAGCACAGCAGAGGACTTGAAAATACCACGAATACCAAAGGGAGCAAAATTGCTGTAGTTCTTGGTGTCCGCTTTTGAAAAGCCAGCAACGATTATGAGGAGAATAACGAGAACATGGATGATGGAAGCAATATAATTGAAGCGTGATGAGCCCTTGGTGCTAAGGACAGCAAGGACGCAGATGATGGACACAACAACAACGGCAATAGGATCAAGATGGCCATAGTCCTCGGGCATGCTGTGGACTATGATGCGGAAATTATTAGGGTGGTGATTATTCCTGAGACATAATAAAGAATCTCGAATTTCACATCGAACATAATAAGAGGGTTCCTGGGATATAAAAAAATTCACGTCACTTCCGTATTGTGAGACGCCTTTTGTAGGATAAAACCGTGAGATCAGGAGGCCAGAGCGGACAATACCTCATAAGGGTGTGAATTGTGATAGTCAAGCTGATCTGAGACGCCGAAAAGGTGAATATCCGGGTTCCGGAGTCGCGTGAGTTCGGAGCTTAAGTCTCGACTTATGACAAGTGGTATCAGAGCCAACCCTATACCGTTCGATCCACGCCGGCACATCGAGAGAGGTAGGTAGGGTGGCTAACCTCCGTGACGAGGACATCACGAGATTAGGTGCGAAAGAATGTCACGGACCTAAAAAAGAGTCTCAAATCTCACATCAAACATAATAGAAAGATCTTGAGATATAAAAAGATTCACACCATCTCCGCCTCATGAAGTACTTTTTGTAAGATAAAATCGTGAGATCAAAAAATATCCGAATCTTAAAATCGCATGAATTCAAAATTTAAATATCGACCCGTGATAATTACATAGGGTGACAAAGTAGGAAGTCCACGACCGCGCCACCGCAATTGGAAAAGTTTATCTAATAATTTATCAAAGTCACAGGTCAATTTTGCTACATTGTATGACAAAATAGAGGAGCCATAGGATTTATTCTTTACAACTGCTTTTTCTCATTTACCTGCAACAGGAATTTCAACAGCGAACTCAGTGTAGAAAAACACGGAAAGCATGGCCGAGATACCCGACATCACGTACGACAAAACCACAGTGGGGCCCGCCACTTCTTTGGCTTGGAGTCCTGTAAGAACGAAAATACCTGCGCCGCTGACGGCACCGATGCCGAACCAAATGAGGTCCCACCAGGAGAGGTTATTCTTCGTCTGATGATGACTCCGAGCCTTGATTTCGTGGAGCTCCGTTGTGTCAAGTGATCGGGTGAGCACCTGGTCCTTGAGCCGGCTCGGAGTTTCCCTGAGCGCTCGGACATAATTACCCCAGCTCCTAAGCGACTCCTCGGGGAGAAAATTGTCTTTTGTGCATGAACATCCTCTTCTCCTAGCCCCTTCGTCTCCAGTTGCACCATCCACCCCCATCCTATTTTCCACCACAAAAAGAGAAAAAATAAATATTTTTAATCAATTTACTCACCTTTTTCTCATCAACCAAACAAGAAAAGAAAAAAAAAATAACGTAATGAAACGGGAATCTATTTAAAGCGAATGTTAGCCAAAGAAACAGAGAAGGAGAGTTTCTAGTTAGTTTTTAAAGACAAAAGAGAAAGTGAAATACTTTGGATGTTAAACGAAGGGCAAAGTCGTAATCCGGCAAAAGACACTGAGACAAAAAAACAGCAAGGACTATACCCCAAATCCTAATCGCATTTTTAAGAATTAAAATAACAATTTTCAATAAATAATTTTAGTAAGCTAATCAGCATAACTATCAATAATAATAATAATAATAATAATAATAATAATAATAAAGACAAGACAAGAAGCAAAGATTCTACCTTGCCACCTATATATATATATATATATATGTATTTAAACAACTAAGCAAAATGTTAAATTGACAAGGATCTTGACGGATAATAACCTGGTTGTGTAAGAAGAAGAAGGAAGAGCTCTTTTTCTAGTTTAACGCGGGAAATCTGTGAGAGCACGTGAGGGTATATAGTTGGTGAAGAGTGAAGAGTGAAGAGTGAGTTAGGCGCAAGTCGTTTACAGTTTGTCTTCAAAGTGAAGAGACAGCTGGCAGTCATGTTTGTCAAAGACAGACAGTGAGTTACAAATACTTTTGTTTTTGTGTCGTGAATAACTGAAAATAGTAGCGAGAAATCAGGTAATTAATAGGTTTCTAATTGAGGTTTTTCCGAATGATTAGCGAATATTACGACTTAAAAGAGTGATCTTTTGCAATTGTTCTGAGCGGTCAATCCCACAGCTCACTTCCAACTCTAGCCGCAACAGCTGGACTTCTTTCTTCAAACCAAAAAAACAAAAAATGGAAACTTCTTCCTTCAGACTCGTCTGATTTATTGATTTGTAACGTGTACTACTGTGACTGTCTAATATGCTGAAATGAATTTTTGGATTACAGTGATGTTATTTGTTGAGTTGTTTAATTTTCTATAATATCCACCAGTCCAATGCACATGTCGAAACATCATCATCACCCTTTATAGTGGCAGTTACGAGATATTTTCGGGTGGGAAATGGCCGCAATGTGAAAGAGGCAAAGCCAGCTCTAAAATTCTAAACTGGCCCATAGCATGTTGAAGACTTGAATTGATAAAATGATGGGCTTTGATGATGTACTATATCTATATGATTGCGAGAGAGATATGTAAAACAGAATTAGAGGATAATTACAGATAAGGTTAGATGATTTTTATATAGCTGTAAGGAGAACTTAGGAAAATATCATTTTCTGAATTCCTACAAAATAGTAGTAGTGAAAGCCACGCTGATATGTGAATAGTTATGTAAAAGAAATGGAGATAAGCGTGGCGGATAGACTTGAAAAAGTGGGTACTAGACTAGACAAGGTGGGATTCTTGGGGAATTCCAAATCCAATTTTCTATCGTTTGAGTGACTAACAGGAATCAGGCGGAGTGGAATGAATGAATTTCCGGCTTTGAACTTTCAAAAGAAGCATGAAGTGCATCTGAATTGCTTTTCTATTTCATGAATATCGACACTTGAGCATTAAGACATGCTTGATTCGACAATTCTCGGTTCTTATCTCCTTCTCCAACATTTTTTTATTCAAATTTCCAATGAGTGCAGAAACAAGATAAAGAAACCATTATAACGGTACGAATTGGCAAGCTTGAGCCTCTGTTGCCCCCTATTGGAATTCAAAATGAACCTAACCCACTATGGCCTGCAAAGCGACAAATACAGAAATTTGATTCTCTATTGAATATCTGTCGATCCATAACAGAAGAAACTAAAATTCGGGGCTCAACCCAAAAAGACAACTTCGACAAAATTTCATTTTTTTTTGTTTTTGAAAGCCTTGTAAATTAAGTAACAAAATGCCATCAGAATGGCTGAAAAAGAATGAATGTAACACTGACTACAAAAAATATGGGTAACAACCTATATGAACAGTAAACACAATTATAGTCATGATTCAATCCTCGGGACACTAAGTGAATAGAGTTACAACATCTCTACGATATCCTCTTACCATCAAAAGCCTCGGCACATTTTCTACCAACAAATCCATGTACTCCATATAGCAGTAAGCTGGGTGGCTGACAGGAGGTGGGGGTAAGCTTACAAGCACAACTGCAGCCATTCTGGAATATCTTAATATTGTTGAATTCAGCTTCAGAGTCGTATAGAGAAACTTCTCCGCTTGTTGTTCATCCACAACTACAGGCTTCCCATCAGCCATCAATGGGGTCCCTTCTTTCTTTGCTGCTGTCTTTATTTCTGCCAAGTAACCGGCTACTCGCTGCTGAGCAGCAGTAAATGCCTCCAATGACTCATCTTGCTGAGATCCACCCTCTGGTTGCACATCCCAAGACTTAATCGTTATAACGATCACTTCAGCTTGCATCCGAAGATCATATAGAAATTTCTTAACATCAGCCTTGAGGCCCTCAGCATCTGAATCCTCCTCTGCAATGCAGAAGACCTGTATCTTACAGCTCTCAAAGCTCTCTTTTGTAAGAAGAAGTTGCGACAGAAGAAGCATGAGACCACCATCTCTCACAATCCAATACAAATCAATGCTACCATATTGCCTCTGATACTCATTGGGCCATTCATCAAGGCCCTTGACAATGACAACTGCCTTATTTGCAACAATACAGTCATTAATTATACCAACAAATCTGGCTGGGATTTCTTTTAGGTTCTCACGACGCCATATTTCTGGGTACCGCATAACTACAATATTGGGCTTGAGGTTGCCAAGACCCATAGTCTGCACAATTCCACGGAAGCCTTCAGTCATATTGGGAGCTACAACTATTTCTGCAACACCTTCACAGTTCTTGTAGTTAATGTAGGTATCAAGTTGCTTGCAGGCAGCCTTGGCATCTTCAGCACATTCATGATAGTCCCCGTCTAGTATATTGACAAATATCGACATTCCACGGCCTTTCTTCTTCATGCAGTTGGCAAAATCAGCAAGTTTCGGATGGCAAGGTACATTTTCTGGCAGCTTACCCCAAGGCCGGCAGAACACAAGAGGAATGGGATACCAGTTCTTTGGATGAACTTGGTTTGCTGCAAAGCAAAACAATAGGTTAAATACAGGAACACATGCCATACTCATGCTTATATGTATAAAATACAGTAGAGAACACATATACACACAGTCGTACAAATGGTTAAGAACACATAATACCTCCCAGAGATCTAAGGCTGCGAAGGGCAAGTTGAAAATATGCACTTTTGAAACCATCCCCCCAGTCCCCAGCTTTTCCTTTAATGCTCACATAATAATATATGAGACTGGCAAGGGCCAGAGACACTACAGTAAATGACCACGAGATCAAGAACATTATCACTGCAACAAACAAAAGCAAAAAAACAGCTGAGTATCAGCCTCCAATGAAAATATAAAGCACAAACGCGTGTTAATATACAGGATTTTTTCAACTAAAAAGGACAAAGTTAAATCCAATATTGCACTGTATCAATGAAACATACCTACACAAATTGATGCCCCAAGGAGAGAGAGGCTCCAGTGGTGAAATTTCCACCGAGGACGCCAACTAGGAGCATCCAGAAGATCAAGAAGGAAACAAGACAAGTTCACGCCCGAATAACATAGAAGGAAAAACATGGTTACAGTTGGTGTGATAAGATCCAGATTCCCAATAATGACACAACCCATGCAGATAATGGCAGTAAAGAGGGTAGCAATGTGAGGCTCACTCCCATCTGCAACTCTGAAATAATTGAGAACAGGAAGAATATCATCATTGGCTATTGCTGCAAGAAGACGAGGCGCACCAGTCAAGCTTTGAAGAGCCGCACCTAAAGTTGAAAGAATAATTCCAACATGAATGATAGCCGGGAAAGGCCAAGCTATTGTAGCAGTCAGTAGCCTGCATCAAAGGTGGTTTAGCATTACAACAATATTTATACCTTAAATCCTAAATAAAAGAATGCAGAAGGGAAATGTTACCAGCAGAGTCCATCGAGAATTTTATTGTGACTAGAAAATATGATACCTGTCAGTCAAAAGCTTATCTCTGGTGGCAACAGCCCCAAAAAGGAAGACAGAAACTAGATAGAGACCAGTAGTGGCAAGTGTGGCTGCCAATGTCCCAATTGGGATTGAACGCTGAGTGTCTTTAAGTGAGGCTGATCGATTTGAACCTGCCATGATTCCAGTTACAGCTGGGAAAAAGAGACCGACCAATGCACTGAAGCATAAAAACAAAAAGGAGTTAGAAAAAAGTACGTCGTTAACACATATCAAAATTTGATGGTAGGGAACAACATTTTCAATCTTTGGATAGTTACAACAGTGGAGGGAGAGGGATGAACTTGTTTTCTCCTTGAGGACCGGCAGTTTGGCCACCAATTATGCTTAGGATCTATTTTCCTCCAGACCTCCACTATCAAACAAGTTTCAACACAATTAGGTGAATGTGTGCTTATTGGTGCTATATATATAGGATCAACAATAGGAATTGAACACAATCAAGATACAACATGTTTGTCTAAACTATCATCCTTTGATCATGTACAACTTCAGAACCCAAGCTAATTTAACAAAATTTAACTCTAGTAAGTATAATGTTAAAAGCCTTGAAGATTCGTACTTGAAGTTCCAGTGAACCTTTCCTTCGGCATCAGGAATACCGGCATTGTTTGTATTCTGATAATCTGAACTCCAGTTATTTTTAAAGCTTTCCAAACTCAAGCCCGTAACTCCGGCTGTATCAAACATCAAAAGTAACATGTTTCAAATATCCACAATAACAAGAAAAACAGGCACACTTAACTAAGGGGAAATTTCAGATTGATTGTGAGCAATGACATATGGCTTGCACCAAGCAATATGACAATGTTGTATTCACACTTAAGGAATCAACTCTACACGTTGTTCTTTGTGGCAAAATGAGAGAGAGAGAGAGAGAGAGAGAGAGAGAGGGAGGGAGGGAGGGAGGGGGAGGGAGGGATATAGAAGGCAAAAAGAATATAAAGAAGACACTTACGTTCAGGATCATCCTTCTTCGCCAGCAAAACCCCAATGAATATGCAAAATACCGAGAATAAAACAGGTACAAGGAAAGCAGGGGCAACCCGATTGATCATTTTCACCCCACCAAACACAATAATGCATAGGATGATAGTCACAACAATCCCATAAATTTGCAAGTCATGAGTACTTATACTTTGTATTGGTTCTGATATGGTGCCATTCACCTTTGTAGTGGTCTCTGCATTGCAAGGAGGAGGATATTAGAAATGAATTGGCACAAGAAGCTTTTTAACACAATTGAATCTATACTATGACTATTGCTACCAACAACCAGTGGTACTGTACACAATTAAGTTATCAGCTAAAGACCAGACAAAACAAACATGGTGACAAGAGCCTCAAAATCTTTCAAAGTAATAAATGAATTGGAAGAAATATAAAAATAAAAAAAAGACTACAATGATAAAATAAAACAACCCTTGTGTTCCCAATAGCAATTAATCATTACCAGTAAAAATCCCAGCAGAAGGGAGAGCTTTTAGAAAGGTTTCTACAGCTCCCAACACATAACTACAACCACAACCAAAAGCACGTGGAAGGCGCCAGAATTAGCATGACTAGAAAATATTCTTAAATACTTAAAACATTATGTTATGAAGATAGCAAAATTCATGGTGAGCAATTCTGTTATATTGCATTCTCGAGCTATGCACAAAATCGTATTATAAAAATAGAGGAAAGGATCAGAAGATACACTTACAGAGCTCCCGCAACTGCATTGCCAAGGAAGAAACATAGTCCAATGCTAACTCCAACCTCAGGACCAAGGGCACGACCAATGAGATAATATGGACCACCACCCTAGCAGTAGTTAATAAGAAAATCACTAAATTCTGGCACACAATTATTTAGCGAAAGAAATTCCCAAAATCGAGGTAACAATGCCAGAATTCAACTCCAAAGTAAATCATCCGCTTAAGAAATCACAATGTCTATGATATCAAAGTCACATGTGAACTGAAAAATGACTGTCAAGGAATATAATTATAAGGAATGTGCACCTTCATTGCACCATTAGTTGCAATAGCACTCAATGATAATGTTGTCAAGAAAGTACACAGACCACAAAACGATACCAACAGCAGTGATTCGCCAATGCCACCCATGCCAATAATCCTGCAACTCTCATAAATGACTCTTTAGCAACCACAATTACCAAATCTACCTATTTACTGCATATATTACCATTCGAGGGCTTTAAGTCAGAATTGATTCTCTTTTTTCTTCACTGAAAGCCTATTATACCATACAAAAGAAAAGGACCCATATATATATATATATATATATATATATATGTTTGTAGCGAATATATCAAATATAACACAACAATGTCTAGAAAAATTAAATTATTGAAAAGAAGCTCAGTTTAACAAAAACAGCATCGTCAATTAGAAAAAAAGTACACATTCAATTTACATTTGCACATGCACTTCTGCACGTACATACTGTGACAAAATAAAGGTGACGCACAAGTTGAAAAATTAGCATCAAGGGATAGGACTTACCAAGAAAACCGGATATAGTAGATGATACCCAAAATACTTTGGAAGCATGGAACAAATACCCCCATTATTGTACCCATTTTGACATCAGAGGGCTGCATGATGTATGCACAGAACATGGAACAGCATGAGAAGGCCGTAAAGTACAGTTTCCTATGTTTCATTAAGAAAGAGGGAAAAAAAAATAAAAACAGAGAATGATCTGATACATAGTATTTCAAAAACTGTTGCACATAAATAAATTTCTCCATACTTGCTACTGAGTCAGACATAATTGACAGGCAGGCACGGATTATCAAGGAAATTAAACAAGGGTACCACTTCCTTGTTTCAACATTCCACATAAATAATTTCTCAATACTCCGTTAACAGAATTTCAAAATAATCATACATAATTGACATATGTGCCTTGCAGGAAGAAAATATAGAAACATCTTCAAAATAATCATACATAATTGCACATAATGAAGGATGATATTGGTGTAGTGAATCATGCTAAAGTAAAAAGATAGCTTACCTTTGGATGCCCATTGGTGATGGAAACATCTTCAATATCTCGAGGGCTAGAGGGTGCTGGAATTTGCTCTCCTGTCATACTGGAAAACAAGTTAAAAGCAGATACTGGTCATAAATTAAAATGCCCAGGCGAAAAGTAAAATTGACCAGCCACCACAAATTACTCGTTAGTTAATTATAATTGGAAACATTAATCAACAAGTACTAACATGAAGCAAACATCTTCTAATCATTGGGCAAAAGATGTGAGAGGAAGAATTAATGAAAACCAACCAGATACCTTTTGAGACCAAGAATATTGACAAGAGAATCAAAACCAAACAGTTCCAATTTGTGTTCCCTATTGAGACCATTGGCTCCACCATTATCGGGAATCGAACCTTCCCTTCCATCGGAATCTTGCGTTCCTACTTTTATTTTCCTGCTGATACATAAATAACTAATTATCGAATGAGAAAACATCTGTCAGCAAAAAAGAGAGTGTGGGGATTACCTGATAGAAGATTTGGATTCGGAGGAAGAAGATCCAGGATCCATGGAGGACATCTCGAGAACGGCGCGATCGTGAGCCCCCACAGGGCTGTATTTGCGGCCGCCTTTAACATGAAAGGCTTCTTCCCCTCCTTCTAAATCTCCATTATTCATTTTCGGAATTTTTTTTTTCAAATTGTAGATCTAAGTGTTTTTATTCAGATCCAAACATGAAATGAAATGAGCAAACGAGAGAGAGGGAAAGGAAGTGAAGCCGGAAATGCAGCAAGGGATCTCAGATTTAATTGTGATTTTATTTATATAAAAGAATAAAAGAAGATGGCGACGTTTTTTTTAAAAAAATATTTTATAATATAAGCCACGTGCTTATATTACAAAATAGCAATCTTGATTTTATTATAAAATTTTTTATAAATTTTATTTATGTATCATGTAAACTTGATTAAATTTGAACAACCTATGCTATAAGCCATCTTGATCTTAGCCCTTAGCCTTAGGGTCGTTCCTCGTTCGAGTGTTCATGTCGTGTTCACCGGCAGCCCCTCAAAGATTCATCGAGTCCGGACGCAAAAGCAGCCTTTGCTGATTTTGCAGTACCTGCACTCTGTTGGTGATCATAAAATGGCCAGGAATTATATTACTTTTCAGTGAAGACTGTGATACGGAAGGTCGACCCAAGATTCGTTGTCAAGTGAGGTTTTTATCTTTCAAAAACACACTCAAAAGGAGTTGCTTTTTTTTTCCCCCTTTTTTAATTTTACAAAAAATGCCCGTCAAATTATTAATATACGAACTTAAAATCTTAAACAGAAGCACATAATGTAAATGGAGCCACAACAACCGAAAAATCCCACAAACTTATTTTATCAAATACTGCTTTCACGTTAAAATTGGCACGGCCTTTGAGTTCCTTTCCTCCATGTTCAAAAATAAAATTTGCTGAATATTGGTAGTGTGACCATACTTACCAAGTGTGAGAATATCAGATAAATTATAGTATTGACATTTTAAAGGCTCATCAGGATGCATCTGTCTTCAAAGTCGCCTTATTGTTGAAGGCTGTTATGTTGCGCTAACCTGCTCGTTGCAGCGATACCTGAAAGACAGGATCAATCATTGATCATGAAGAGTAGACGAAAACAACTTTATTCTTCAGTGTTAATGCATTGGGATTGATTATAGCTGGGATACAAATGTTAATGCTATCATTGCTATTGTTATTGATCTTAAGTGTTTTATGCACTCAGACTAAGCAGCCAAATTCTTTAGGTGAACTAGATCATTGTTTCACATTTTTGTAGTAGAGGGAGCCATTCTTCCTCGGGAGACAGTAAGTCTGTCATACTATTCCCTTTTAAATTTTAATATACAACATTTTACTAAGACAACAGTGAACAAAACTATTAAATCACAAGGAACACCCATTTGGTTGTCACCAGACTCATTGCAACATCAACTATGGATCTTTGTTTGCTATTCTTAGCTCTACTGACGGACATGGATGAGGGAGGGAATCTCTATCAGTTCTCACTCGAGGGTTTTGACTCATTATTTCTTCTATTGTTCTCATGGAATTTTTTTTTTTTTGGGGGGGGGGGGAGAGAACTCTTTCACTTGTCAGGGCTTCACCCACCACTATAGATTTCCATTATGCTAAAAGTATCGTTTGCTTCTTTTATGTTCTGTATCTTACGCACCTTTTTAATCCTTCCTATCATCCGTTAGTCAAGTAAATTAATCATCATCACTACAAGGACCTCATTAATGAAGGTATGCACCCGTGTCACGATCCACGCGTTCCTCCTACTGAAATCACGCGATCGTGCGGTATCAAGACTACTCATAGTCAAAATCAGCCTTCATCATGTTCATTTTTCTTCGCGGCCAACCAAATCCGACCCTTCAAGCCGCATGCCCACAAGCCTTTTCTGGCTTTTGTCCCCGTAGGGTTACTTATTCTGAACTCTATAGAGAGGAACCTATCTCTCATCGCGCATCGGCCCACGGTTCTCCAAGTGACCATGAGCCCCTAGCTCTGGCTGCAAGACTTAATGCTTCGAGCCCCGACCCTCGAATCTCGTAGGGGCACACAGCCTCGGTTCTCTTGATGTTATTACATCTTGGCATGGTGAAAACCCAACACCACGCCCGCACCTATGATACGCAAGCTCCCGTATCAAGTTTACGCAAGCATCCCTTTTACGCTAGTCAGCAGCCAGCTCGGAGCCTCTAGGCTCAACTCGTCCCACGGGACTTGGTTCTTAGGGCTTATGTCCTTTAGCATCAGTATTGGCTGCCCGCACGCATGATTGACACTCAACATCATGCTAGTCCCGCAAGGGGACTCAGGTGGACTGCCTCAGCTGCAGCACACCAGCTGTCCGACTGGCCACTAGGGCCTAGCAGCGTGCCTGCCTGCTAGCCCGCGCATCCTCTCGGCTCGATGGCATCCTTCCTACGTAAACACCATCTCCTAATCCTTCCGGCTCGAGGAGGGGAAACCGAGGGGCCTAACGGTCTCTACCGTCCAACCCCATGGTTCAACATAAAGGCGCGATACGAGGCCCGTCGGCCCCAATCGCCCCGGGGTTTACCTTACCCGAGGAAACATCGTGTCACGCTCGTGACCCTACGATGTCCGCCCACCTAGACACCATGAGTGCTTAGGAGTAGCTCACTTCAGACTAGCCAGGCCCCCGCCTGCTCGCTAGCCAAGGGGGTGGTGGAGAGCTGACACCAGTCGTCCCCCTATAAAGAGCGTTAGAGATTTTCCCAATATGCTACCAGTGATCGTAAGAATGTCTGAAACAGGGACACTTTTCTGCCCAGCCACCTCAGGGCCTTTCTCCGGTTAACTCAGGGTCCCATAACCTTCCTCTTGGGTCACCATTGCTCCTTGATTATGCTCGTTGCTCCACCAACCCACTCGAAGGTGCCCGCACATGGCTTAGACCGACAGCACCTGACTGCTAGCTTGTCCCAGGGCACCGACGTACTACCTTATACTTACCTGCATATCTCAGGGTTCAAGACATGGACCGTCCACACACAATGTCCCTAACCTATTCCCATGCTCGGAACGCCTGCACACTGCTTCCACAGATGGCACTTGCCAGGCTACTTGGCTTGAGGGTGTCCGACCACTGTTCCGAACTTCCCCGCGTATCTTGCGACTCAGGGCTCCCATTGCCCCTACAACATGTTAGCATCATGTTCCCAAGCTCCGAATGCACGCCCGCATTCTTTAGAACCGCTTTTCCGTCAGCTCGGTCTCGATCGCTGCTTGGTCTAGGGTCGATCATGGCAGGACCAGGGCCTGACCATGACACTCTCCCCCACTTACTATGTCAATGCCCTCATCGACGCCTAGACCACACCCAACTATCTTGTTGCACACAGCTGACATTTACTCATATGTCTCTCACTTGTGCCTTCAAGAATTTGGGTCGAGGTCCCGTCACATGAGGCACCGTCCACAGTACTCGTCCATTGTTGATGTAAATGGGTCACATTGTTGCACTCCTACCGCTCAGCTCGGTTCCTGCTCGATCCGTTTAACCTTGTCTTGGTCGTTCCATATGGGCCATACCATGGCTTCATTTCTTGATCATGTCATGTTGCGACCTTAGGCGCACTCGTCGATCAATGACCCTCAGTAGAATGGATGACCACCCGCTTTGCCACTCATTTGGTGCGTCCCACCGGACGTTGACCCCTCACACCAACTGCAGCGCTTGCAGCATCAACCACTAGAGTGCGCCCCTTCTAGGGTGGGCTTTGAGTGCTTACAACCGCACTCATACGGCACCGCTTACATGAGGACCCTAGCACAGTGGCATCCAAGCACCTAGGTCATCTCCCAACTTGGGTCCTCTCGGCCCCTCCAAGGTCACCTCTCTAGGTGTGGCCCTCTGGCTAACCGCCCCCAAGACGGCACCTTAAAGCGCGCTAACTCGATCTTTGCCCCCGACTTAAACACTGTGCTCCATTGCCCAAGCTCCACTATCTTGGCTCAGTCTCACGAGGAATTGAATAGATCTCCCCCATTTTTATTCGAAACTCAGTGCCATATTATGCGCAACCATGTCTCTTCGATGGTCCTCTTGCTCGATAGTTTTGACTCTGGCCCAGTTCCTAGGGCATCCCAAAATCCACTTACACTCGGAGATCCACTGACCTAACAAAACACCTAGTTCACTGATTAGCTCGACTCGGGGATTCACCCGCTCAATCCTCAAGGTCCATTGACCTACACGCCTGAGGCCTTGTCCACTGGCCGTTTCCCTTTTCTTGTTCCACTGGATTACATCCTGTTGTGGTCCACCGACCACCACAGCTCATGTGAAGCCTTTCTCATTGGTCAACACAGACTCGGTTTATCGATTCACATGCCCCCGTGATCCTCTGACCATGAGAACTCCTGGTCCACTGACCATCGCAGCACATGGTCCACTGACCATCCCACTTGTGGCTTCAATCTTTGGCCACTCCATACTCATTTGTGCACGAATTCCATGCTTGGACCCGAATACTTCGGCTTGCGCCCCCACTGGGGCACCTGCACCATACAACAAGTGCACACATTAGTAATTAATCTTGAAACTCGATACCTCTTGCCCCTCAGGACAAGGCCCATTATTTTCCGCAGCACGCATCGTTGGCTCTTTCCCGAGCCCTCATAGGCACAAAACCACCTTCGCGGCTTAGTAGCTCCTTTTGAGCTTGGCACCACCTCGATTTCACGACACTAGACCCGCACATGGGGTCATGTAAATTCTCGCCACTGAGCCAACCTAGGCTCTGATACCAAATGTCACGGTCCACGCGTTCTTCCTACTGAAATCACGCGACCGTGCGGCACCAAGACTACTCATAGTCAAGGTCAGCCTTCACCATGTCCATTTTTCTTCGCGGACCAACCAAATCCGACCCTTCAAGCCGCATGCCCACAAGCCTTTTCTGGCTTTTGTCCCCGTAGGGTTGCTTATTCTAAACTCTATAGAGAGGAACCCATCTCTCATCGTGCATCGGCCCACGGTTCTCCAAGTGACCATGAGCCCCTAGCTCTGGCTGCAAGGCTTAATGCTTCGAGCCCCGAATCTCATAGGGGCACACAGCCCCGGTTCTCTTGATGTTATTACATCTTGGCATGGTGAGAACCCAACACCATGCCCGCACCTATGATACGCAAGCTCCCGTATCAAGTTTACGCAAGCATCCCCTTTACGCTAGTCAGTAGCCAGCTCGGAGCCTCTAGGCTTAACTCATCCCACGGGACTCGGTTCTTAGGGCTTACGCCCTTTAGCATCAGTATTGGCCGCCCGCACGCATGATTGACACCCAACATCATGCTAGTCCCGTAAGGGGACTCAGGTGGACTGCCTCAGCTGCAGCACACCAGTTGCCCGACTGGCCACTGGGGCCTAACAGCGTGCCTGCCTGCTAGCCCGCGCATCCTCTCAGCTCGATGGCATCCCTCCTACGTAAACACCATCTCCTGATCCTTCCAGCTCGAGAAAGGGAAACCGAAGGGCCTAACGGTCTCTACCGTCCAACCCTATGGTTCAACGCAAAGACGCGATACGAGGCCCCCGCCGGCCCTAATCGCCCCCGGGTTTACCTTACCCAAGGAAACATCGTGTCACGCTCGTGACCCTACAATGTCCGCCCACCTAGACACCACGAGTGCCTAGGAGTAACTCACTTCAAACTAACCAGGCCCCCGCCTGCCCGCTAGCCAAGGGGGTGGTGGAGAGCTAACACCAGTCGTCCCCCCTATAAAGAGCGTTAGAGATTTTCCCAATATGCTACCAGTGACCGTAAGAATGTCTGAAACGGGGATACTTTTCTGCCCAACCACCTCAGGTCCTTTCTCCAGCTAACTCAGGGCCCCGTAACCTTCCTCTTGGTCACCATTGCTCCTTGATTATGCTCGTTGCTCCACCAACCCACTCGAAGGTGCCCGCACATGGCTTAGACCGACAGCACCTGACTGGCTAGCTTGTCCCAGGACACCGGCGTACTGCCTTATACTTACCTGCATATCTCAGGGTTCAGGACATGGACCGTTCACACACAATGTCCCTAACCTATTCCCATGCTCAGAACGCTCGCACACTGCTTCCACAGATGGCACCCGCCAGGCTACTTGACTTGAGAGTGTCCGACCACTGTCCTGAACTTCTCCGCGTATCTTGCGGCTCAGGGCTCCCATTACCCCCTACAACATGTTAGCATCATGTTCCCAAACTCCGAATGCACGCTCGCATTCCTTAGAACCACTTTTTCGTCAGCTTGATCTCGACCGTTACTTTCCAGGTCGGTCATTGCAGGACCAGAGCCTAACCATGACAACCAGCATGATACACATGCTTATGTCTGTGTGCATGATGTGTGGATTTCTTTGGGGGAGTTAACGTGTATGGAAAGTATTATATGTGTACCTTCAATTATTCTGTAAAGAGCTGACCACCCACTTTCTCTGGGAACTTGGTGTTGCTGAAGCACATATCATCCATAACTTTATTATGCTTTCCGTCCAAAAAGCCCTGTAGTGTTTTGACTGCATCTTCAGTTTGCTGGAGGATATTGCTCATATCTCCAATATCAAATCCTTGAAGGCCATTCTGTGAAGAAGTGAGGCTAACGGATAGGGCAAACTGTGCAGCAGCAGCCCAGTGGGACGAAGCATGCCTTTTCTTCCGACCATCTAACTGCATGGCATGTTCTTCACTCAGCCTATTCTCCACACCTCCAAAAACTAAGCTATGTAAATATTCATTAGCATGCTCTGTACTCTGAACCATTTTAGAGAATGTGCTTTCTTCATTAGCTAGTAGTTCCTCTGGAGTATTGTGTTCTAGAACCTGAAAGAGCAACATCAGAAGTTACCTAGTCATTAGTAGTGAGTATCTTCTTTTTGTCCCAATTGAGCGAAGACCTAATATTACGCTAGATATTTTCCAAGCCATTCCTGGAATGGAGTCAATCTTGCCTTACAAGACATCTATTAAATGGGATGGAATTTTTGCAGAAAGAAAAAGCGTCCAGGAATAACTATAAATTAGAAGGCCCACCTGACCAGCATCAAGCACAAGAATCCGGTCACAGTTAATGATGGTATTTAGTCTGTGAGCAATAATTAGCATGGTACAATATTTGAATTCTTCGCGAATGGTTTTCTGGATAAAAGCATCAGTCTTAACATCCAGTGCAGCAGTTGCTTCATCAAGAACAAGAATCTTTGACCTTCGAAGCAATGCTCGGGCAAGACACAATAATTGTCTCTGCCCGACACTGAAATTCTCCCCACCCTCTAAAACCTTGACCACAGAATTCTGCAAACTGTTACTCTCAACATAAATAAATAAATAAATCTACATTGATTTCCAGAATAAACATTCTCAACTTGTTTAATCAGTTGGAAGGCATGTCAGCAGATTATTGGCATCTTAACTGAAACAAGTTGGCTCAGTGCCGATGCAAGCCATTGCCAGCAAATTGAACTAAGGTAACATGACAACATGTAGCAAGCACAATTATGAAATATAGTTATTGTCCAATCGAATTTATTTGAAAACAAAAATCTTCCATGAGCATATCCCCCATGTATTTTATAAAATGAAGCACTGATAAAAGTAAGTCTTTAATTATAGGAAGCCTATGATCATTTATTTTCCATATGACTTTGACATTTTTTCTCATTACAATTGCATTTGACTGCTTTAAGTTACAACTGCAGCAACCATTTTACTCTTCTATCTTTTATTTATTTTAATTGTCTGAGTTAGCTCAAGAAACATACAAAGATCATGATAATTAATTCATTAGCCTTGATCACCAGTACTAGTTTTCCAGACTAACAATTGGAGACCATTTCCTTTTCTATTTTGATTATTTTCTATTTTAATACCTCTGCATCCAGACCAGAAGAGTTCCTCCTGATGACACCCTTCACATGTGTCCTTTCTAAAGCCTCCCAAAGGTCAGAATCATTGTGCTCATTAAATGGATCAAGGTTTAATCGCACAGTTCCTGGATAAATTAAAGATGACCATAAAAATGAGAAACTTTAATTTAGAATATATTCTATTGAAAATATTATGGAATAAAAGTGAAATACTTAAACTTTTCCCTCTTGAATGTATCTCCCTACTTTTAAGATTTTTTGTAGCTCGGGCAAAACATAGCTATGTCTACGAAAGGTACGGGAAAATTAAAAAGTTAGAGATTATTAAAAAAATAGACTGTCAAGGTTATAAGGAGTGGACGCAAAGGACATCTAATTCTTAGGTTGATTGTTACATTGGGGAATGACTTGCGAGTTGCAACGGAGGAAACCCTTGTTCAATAGAGTTAACCATCCTTTGTTTCCAAATTCTCAATGATTGACATTATCTAGGATTCATCCAGTTCAATACCCTCAATTAACTGTAAAAAAGTCATAGACACTACAGGAAAAAAATGCATTAATCAAGCCTAATGTTAGTTCTGGTATTATTCATGATTATTACATTTTTTTTAATTACATAAAAGAAAGGCTTATCAGTTTTTTTCTTGCCTAATCTCTCCACTCTGCAGTAGCTACTTCTTAGTTACAGATTGAAAATTGTATAAATTACAGTTTCAAGGCCTAAGGATAATACCAAGAATACACCTGGTATTTTACTCTTCTTGCACAAATCTACTTCATTGTAAATTGCCACAAGTTATTGAACCATATAGTAATGCTTTCTAATAAATCAATGAAGAAAAAGTGACAAGTCATTAATAAAAAATTGTCAGAAATTTATTTCAGCGAACCTGAAGAACAAAAATTAGGGTTTACAAAGAATAATAAAAAGTTACAAAGTATACTCAAAAGTTAAAGTGAGTGCCTGAAAGAAGAACAGGTGATTGTGGTATGATACCAAGAATCTTTCTCAAGTCTGTCAGTCCAAATCTAGCAAGATTGCAACCATCAATCAAAATTCTTCCTTTTTCCAGCTCTACAATCCAAAATAATGCATTCAGCAAGCTGGATTTCCCTGCACCAATTCTTCCAACTATCCGTAGCTTCTCACTTGGAGAAGTAGTAGAGGACAATCCACACAAGACTGGTGGACGTTCAGACCTGTAATGAAGGACGACATCCTCAAATTGAATTGATCCAGATGAAGGCCAACCACATGGAGGACGATGGCTCTCAATTACATCTGGAGCCTCTTAAGGCAAATTGATATATGAGCCCACACGTTCCACAGCATTTAAGCCATTCTCAGCACGGCTTGCTTGTCTTAAAACACCACTCAATAGACTAGTCATATTTAATGTATAAGAGAGAAGCAGACCCAATTTTGATGCAAATGCTGCCTCATTTTCTGCTCTTCCAGCCTGCAGAACTTAGGAGGTAGTGGTTAACCAAATCATGAGGCCCCCTAATGTTTCTAATCTTATTGACAGCCAACGATTTAGACTCATATTTGCAAGGACGAATATGATATTATTATCCATGGACCTCCCAATAACATTGGCAACCCAATCATAAGCTTTGTATGCACGAATGAATGAGAAACCATTTAATGCTTCTCCAAATAGAGCATATTTGGTAATGGAATCCAAGCGCTTCAATTCACGAGATGTGCTCTGCAATAGCACATGATCACTGAGACTTGTGAAGAGCAAAGATGTGTTAAATAAAAGATAATAATCACCACAGAATATTTAGATGAGTATGCAACTAAGGTAGAATACTTGCTTATATTAGGCACTGGTCTAGGAACATGAAATGTCCACAAAGTGAGTGCATCCTATGATGCTAGAAATTGAAGGCTAAGCATTATCCAATACTTAACAGTTAACAGTAATAAATTTTTAGTTATAATTCCTCGTGGTTTGTCCCTTTCACACTGGGTATCAGTCTCACAGCTAAGGAAATATGAAAACCAAAGCTTAAACAGGCGAGGAACTGACAATTATGAGACATACCTGATAATATAGATAGGCTGCATAAAACAAGAGGAGAAGTGGCATTAAGGCTCACAATGAAAATACGCTCACAACACCGATCAGTGCAAAAGTTGAAAAAAGCTGCCACACCTGATTCATAAACATATTCATAAAATTGGCAACATTACGATCTATGTCACCTAGATCTCTTGAAAACCTATTGATTACTCGCCCAGTTGGATTGGTCTGGAAAAACAACATTGGAGCTCTTAGGATGGAATTTAGCATCATATCATGCAATCGTCTGGCTGCATGAAGACTTGAAGTGATCAACCAAAAAGAGTTTGTCAGCATTACATTTACCTGAATCCATTAAAATGGTAAGTAACTCACTATAAGAAGTACTAAAGTAGAAGGTAAAAGGGGTAGCACCTTAGGAACTAATTTATCAGTTGGGGCAGGCAACCATACAGACACACACCAGATAAAACGCCTAACATTGTATGCTATTAAGCTTATTTTTTTCTACTTCATGGAATTTCTTCTCTATAATGCTGCATTCATTATATTTTGAAGTATATAAAAGATGGGAGCATATCACCCACAATTATTGTATTACAATTAACCAACCATAATTTAGTATTGTGTAGGGTTCACTAAAAATTATGTAGAGCCCACACCTTAAGTGGTGGACCCCTACATAATTCTTGATTATGATTGGCTAACTGCAGTAAAAAGAATTGTATGTGAAATGCTCCCATAAAAGATATATCCTACTAAATTACTATTCATTTAAAAAGAGAACTTCTAGTTCTTTGAACAACAGAATAATCATATTGAAAACAAAGCCACCATTATAAGCTTTCATTACAGGATGAGAAACTAGTGTAAATGACTATCAATGCAAACCACATGTTAGCTGCAGATAAAGATGCACCCACCTGAGTAAATCCTAGAAGAGCATAAATGAGAATGTAGAATCCAGGCTCATAACTCTTTGAAGTACTTTGATCTGTCCAAAAGCGTAACCAAGTGCTGCTGAAAATTCTAAAAACTTCAGTTGAAAAGTAAAATATAAAAAGTATCATGATCACCCATAGGCCTCCTAGAGCATCCTTATACCTGCAATGGAAACAATAAAAGAAAATTGGCTCTATGCCCATCTCATGTGATGCAACATGCAGTTGCTTTGGCGTTTAAATATGAATTAATGAATTATTTATGTGCTTTACATGTGAATTAAAATGTAAGAAAAAAGTGAAAGCTAAAGAAGGATTAAAGAGCATTGCCATAAAGTCCAATACGCGATCGGGCGAATTATCAGTGAAATGTGGGTAAGTTCTTAGGACACAAACACAAGACCTCTACTCTGTTACTATTTCAAGTTAAGTAACCATTTTCCCAACAGTTTAACTTTCCAGCACTAAAATTTTTAAGGCTTCAAAGATATTCTTGTTTGATGTTGGAATGCTATGAAGAGACAGACATCATTAACCAAAAGAAGCTGACCAAGGAGAATAGAGATTTCCCAGCTGATTATGTCTAAGAAAAAGGAAACAATTACTAAAATTAAAGTTAATAAGAAAAAGCATGAGGTATAGTTGTACTAGTAAATATAAAATGCTATCCTGTATTACCTTGTTAAAACATTCCAGCTGATCACACCTGTTTCCCTTTCTTCTTGCTTTACAAGTACCACTTTCCTTCCTTTCCTCTTTTTGCAGGATTTGCATTTTTTAGCACCTCATTTATCTCGACCATCTCACTTGAAGTTGGTTTTAAGTCTTCCAGGTAAAAGTTTTTCCCATCTTCCTTTCCTTCTCTTTGTTTTTCCATTTTGCAGGCATTTTCCATCAGTTTCTGAAATATCCTTCCTTTTTTGGAGATTCCCTCGAAGATACCCTCTTCTTTAATTACACCATTAGAGACAAGAAGATGTAGTCTACATGTGGAAGCAAATGTAGCTGGTTTATAACTAGTATTCTGGTTTTTCCTTGCAACTCTCCCTTAATACACTTGTTGAAAACCTGCAAATGACTTCAGATTAGACCTATTAGGTATAACCTTAAGAAATCATATTTAGAGATCAAAAAAAGTTGAATGACCATTCCCAAAAAGTTGAAAAATGCATTCAGATAAAAACCAGAATTGTAGAAACCAAAAAATCCTTTCTTTTAAGAAAGAAGAGAAAGTTCATTTAATTTCCAAAGAAGATGTCAGACTAGCTGAGGCAAAGAAAAAAAAATCCCAAGAACAGCGATCTTGATGGCAATGACAAAACGTGAAAACAAGTCAAGATTAGATACAAAGAATATTTGTGATTATGGTCTTTGTTTCTTTTGGGTTTCTTGATGTTATTATGTTTTATTTATGGCTTTGGATTTTCTTGTTAGTTTGATGCAAACCTTTTTCCTATCCCACATAATGTGAAATGTACTATGATCAATGAAGAAAAGTGAAAGAAATTCCAAATGTTGATCAGAGTAAACAAATTACCTGTTGTGCAACGTGAGCATCAAGAGCCCTTAAAGGGTCATCAAATATGTACACGTCCGAATAGGAGTAGACAGCTCTAGCCATGGAAACTCTCTGCTTCTGCCCACCACTTATATTCACCCCTCTTTCACCAATCTCAGTGAGATCATGATCCTGAAGGACAATGTGAAATAGTTAATTAGTTATGGAGACATTCCACAATAAGAGAAAGATATTACAAAGATAAATGTATTAAATCCACTTTACAGGAAGTTTGTCAAGATCCTGCTGTAAAGCTGTCACATCAATGGTCTTCCAATATCGTTCTGGTTGAAAGCTAGACCCAAACAATATGTTGTTACGAACCTGTGAAAATAAATTTTGAAGGTCAGAAGTGAGCATGGTAGTAGAAAGAAAACTTCCAATCTTCCATATTCAAAGAATACCGGAACTGGTAAAAAATTGAAATGAAAGCAACATCAATGTAGAACATAAGCAACCTGCAACTTACAGTAGCATTAAAAATCCACGAAACTTGGGGAACATAAGCAACAGTGCCTCTTATAACAACACATGAATTTGCATCTGCAGACATCTCTCCTAGCATTGCTGATATAAGTGATGTTTTTCCTTCTCCATTTTCACCAATAATTGCGACTAAGCTGCCAACTGGCAAATCTAGATGATAATTGATAACGTGGGCTGCTCTGCCTGCAAAAGAAAATCTCAAAATTATCTTCATCCACGATGGTAACACACTGCAATATCAACAATGTTGAAGACAAGTGTGAAAAAACTTCCTTACTACAAACCTGGGAATAGTGCATGGTCAGTCACTAGCCTGCTTACTAGTCAACTCTATCCTAAGCACCAACCAAAGAGTTACATGTTTGTCAATATGCTGCATTTGCGGTTGACCTCGACGAAGTAAATAATTAGTAATGAAGATGGACAAGTGATGTGCTTTACACCATGATGGGATTACAGAAGTATCCTCTTGCGTGAAACAAAAGAAATCTAGTTACAATACATAGTTAATTTTCTTCTGTGGTACCAAAAATGATGGAAAGTCCCCCCTAAAATAGCACCTCAGCTATGGGACAAAGCAATGTTTTCATCAAGTATACTTTCAAAGTTTTTAATATTCCCTTATCGCTGCTGCTAAAGCAACCTGTCCTATGTAATATCAAAAGCTATAATGCTCCAACCTGATGGGCAGAACTCAATAACTACTTGTTTTCTGCCTTTCCATTCTCTTCTAAAGCATGATGCAAACTAAATGCATTGACTGATCATTAGTAAAACCTTCACAAGCAAAATTAAATGCAAAAGTCCCATTTAGTAAAGCAATTGACTCATAATTTGAGAAGCATAGAAACAAAAATAAACTATAGAATGACCTTTGAATCCCATGAAAAATTTCCATCCTTAATTGAGATGGCAGGAAGAGCTGGCTGAAGAGGAGGATTCGGTGCTACAACTCTCTCTTCAGCTAAGAAAAGCTCCTCAAGACGTTTCAATGATACATTTGCATTTGCAACCAGAAAAAAACCAAGGGTTTAGACTATCAAGAGGACAAAAGAAGTCATTAGAGAATTTGAGCAATACTAGTAAAGCAATGAAACTTAATGATTAGTGAACCTCGAAAATTAATGCAACTACATCACATTACAAATAGTAATCAGCATAAAACTAAATAGATAAATCTTTTTAAGGTTATTTTCCTGTCATGGCCATAAATTCTTAAATTTTATTAAACATCTATTAAGATATTGAGTGACAGAACAGCTTGCTTGTCCAGCCAACAGACTGAGAGAGGTTAATTAAACTTTTATAACTTAGGAACTAACCAAGTTTAAAAACTAAGGAAGGTACAAACAAATTTACCATGTGAAACTCAAAATTTCAATAAACAACAAAGAAGAAATATCAGAGAAATAAACTGTACCTAAAAAGTTTTCCCTATAATAAGATTCTAGCAATGAGGAACATAAAAGCTGCAAACCACTTGAATTCTGCTAAAAACAATGATGTAAGGAGTGAAATAAGTTAAACCTGACTTAACAAATTAGGAAGTGCATCCAGAGAAATTTGTAGCAATGCAAACAGCGAAATTGATGTGAATGCCCTTGTGGGTGTCAAATCCCCACCAAGCAAAGTGAACATCCCAAATGAAACTACTATTGTGACAACTGGTATGCTGTTCAGTATGAAAATGTTAAACTGCAAGAAAAGGTAACTTGTTAAAAAAAAAAAAAACAAAAGAGTATGGTATAAACACATTCATCTTTATGTATCCTGAAGCCTAGCAGCATGAACAGCTAGGGAAACATGCATAATTTATAAGATCAGCTAGATAGATAAATGAGCATTCAATCATGTTTTATGATGCATGCAACTTGCATAACTGACCTACGTACTCTAAATGTCATGATAGATCATGGATTTATGTGATAACATGTCATAGAGCAAAACCAGGGTAGTGATAATGTCAGCCACCTTTTCTCATAAACCAGCTTAAAATGGAGGTTTCAATATTATGGATGGTGGCCACCATAATCACATTTTCCTTTCCAAAAGAAAATGCACCAAATGGTGAAAGCATAACATGTCCAAGATTTTGGTTGGTGATCATCTAACTATATTTTACAGTGCAAAAGCAAGTGCATCCACTGGGGAAAGCAAAATTTCTCATGGCAACTAGCAATGTCATATTTTGTTTTGGCATGTTCACAAAAACACACACACAAAAAGGAAGCAGGACTAGAACTTCAAATATCATACAGCAGATAGTAATTGAGCTCTCCGAAGCCATGATAGCTCATCATTCCTAATACTGCGAACTCTGGACTGCAAGCTCTTCTCCCATGCATAAAATCTGACAAATTTTCAAGTACAAAGCCATTAATCAATCAAATGGAAAGAAAATATATTGAAATCTAAAGGCAGTGCTTTCTGAATTCAATCATATTCCACGGTGTCCATAGCAGTTAAAATTGCATTCATAAGACAGACTCTCCTGGCAGTCCACTCTAGTCCTTGCTTAGTTGTTTTTCGCATTTTGCTAATCACGATGATCTGTCCCCAGGAGGCATAAAGACAAATTAGTTAAGACATCATCAAACATCAGAGAGATGGTTTAAAAATTTTCATCCTCAATGACAATAGATATCAGAAGACAATCGACATGGAAAATAATTTCCCAAACATGAAGCACAGACACAAACAAGTAATACAAGTACAACATGATACCGACATGGCTACACTGCAATTTTAAAAAATGAGGACATGTATACGGCAGGAAATGAAAATGATAAAAATATTTTTTATATATTCTGAAAACTGAATGTATATTGAAAAATTACTTTTTTTTTAATTATACAAGAATCTTAGGTTTATATACAAATAACAAGGGGTTAAATTAAGAAACTAAATCTTCCTTAATTCTAGGGATACAAATACTTAATTTTAGAAATACAAATATAAATATACAGATTACAAGATTACAACCAGCTGTAAATAAATGTTTTCCCACACTCCCCCTCAAGCTGGTGAATAGGTGTTTTTCCATTCCCAGCTTGAAAATAATTTCTTGAAATGTTGAACTGCTGAGACCTTTAGTCAACACATCTGCAAGTTGACCCTTGGTTGATATATAAGGTGTACAAATCAACCCACTGTCTAGTTTCTCCTTTATGAAATGCCGGTTTACTTCAATGTGTTTTGTTCTATCATGTTGCACAGGATTGTGTGCAATGCTTATTGCAGACTTATTATCACAGTAGAGTCTCATTGGTCCATCCCACTTGATCTTCAAATCTTCTAGGATAATCTTTAACCATAGTAGTTCACAAATTTCTTGAGCCATTGCTCTGAACTCTGCTTCAGCACTTGCTCTTATCACCGCATTCTGTTTTTTACTCCTCCATTAGTGATCCAAGAGGAGAAGCAACACCAAGTTGCTGATAGAAGAACCAAGGCAATAATGATACGAAATGGAGCTGACCACAATATACGAAGTTGCTCGCATACTTTCCGAACAAAGCAAAGTAGTATCAATAATAGTTCAAACCAATCCTCTAACCTAAATAAAAAATAAAAAAATAAACACCAAAATAAAGAACAGATAAACGCGGAATACAAGATTCCGGTCTTATCACCTCCAATTGAGAAAAACAAAATAAAGAAAAAAATGCATCAATTGCAACTCGAAAATATTACGCACATTGTTCCAGAATCTGCCACAGTCTAGAAGTTCCCACGTGTTATTGTTTCTCTTCTTACCAGGGTTGGAAAAATAAAGTTGTGATAGGAGAATCTATCAGATTTTAACATACCCATCAATTTTACACTATTAGAGGGAAAAAAAAAAAAACGTTATCTAGCCTAAATATCATAATTCCAAATTAAAAAAAAAAAAAGAGTTTTTGATGACAAATTGGCCAATATAACCCATGTTTAGTGCTATAGAGGTGAAGTGCTTTATTTGATTTCAGTTCGATGGATATATCGATTATATTAATGGTAACAATGTACCATAAATATTGGTTCAATTGCAATCTTTGCATTCTTCTTAATTACTGTCAAAGGATCATTCATCTTTGTTAAAGCAATGACATAAGGCATAACTTCGAAATATTTGAAGATATATATTTCCCTTAGATATACTGTCTTTTGTCTTTATGGTGGACTCTGATTCGTAAAGCATAATATACATTTTTTACGTCAATTAACGTTAACATTTTCACAGTAATTAAACACAAACCGTACCTGAAGTGCATTAGCATCTGTTGTGATTATATTTGTTATCTTTCCAGACAGGTAATTCTTGTGAGCCTCATGAGTCAATCTCAGAGATTTGTGAAATATAGCTGCCACCTATGACAGAAACAGTAAAATATAACTAGGAAATCAATTTGAAATAGTTAACTAAAAAGCTAAAATGTGCTCCAACTAAAGCAACGGTGCTATACTTGAAAGCCAAGGGAGGCCGAGTTTAACATGCTCAAAATAGCTCCATGTGCTTGTATGTATCTATTTTAGGATGAATGAAATATATTACCAGAGTAGAATGTAGATGAAAACCAACACACCAAATATTCTGCACATAGTGAGCCTCGAGTAGTACAACACATAACTGGCAAGAGTTCAAATAAGTCACACTATCAGAATTGCAGCAGCCACAAGAAATCATTTTTTTTTAATTCAAATTCTTATCAATTATAGGAAGAGCTAATAGAAGCAACAGCTTTGCATATTTTGCTGAAAGAACAAACTACAAACCTAATTTGCTTATGCAGATACTTGACCTAATGCATGAATGGCTTTTGTATGGAATCCAAAAACAGATAGTTCTCAACAAACATATGGATAAAGACATTGATATCAACACTGCAATTCAAATTACAGAGGAATGCGAAAGAGACTTGAATAAAACACTACATTCATTCTTTAGGTGAAAGACACCAACAAGATTCATAAATTGTTGAAAAAACATAATCCATAGCAGATAACATGTTATGCTACAAAATGATTTGCAAAAAAAAAATTCTAAGCTGCACGATTTGGGTTTGTCTTAAACCAGAACTCCTGAGAAGGAGACACAGGATATGGATCATTCCACTCCAAGAAACATCAAGAAGGCATAGGTATTACCAATCCAGGCTGGGTCACCTCGTTGCATTGACTGCAGATTTTAACAAAAAAGTTACAAATTGAACACAAGGAATAGAATACGCAAAGCAGGATCATGTCTAAAATGGGACAGCTGAAAATTTTACTACCATAGAAATTTTCTTTGGCTATCGGAAGAAATTATTGTCTAATTTGTTATTATTCAAAATTTCTTAAAGATATGAACATCATCACAAAACCAATGGGGTTGGTAAATCAGTAGAATTTTATCAAAATAAAATAAAAGTCTAATATTTCTCTCCTATAGCAGAATAAACAAGAGAAACGATAAATCATTTGTTTAATTAGGCATTGGCTAGGGAAAAAGAAAAAAAGAAAAACACTAACCTGTAAGAGATGGCTTAATAAAATAGGCCCCGTAAACTGACAAAGGACCAATCCAATCTGTGATGTTCAAATGTGAAGCTATAAGCTTGCATTCAAAACTTTGTTTCAGATTCTTTACAGAACTACCAAATCTTCATGTATTGTTAAACCTCCATATGATTTTCTAGAAGCAAAACTTAACATTTTATCTTAAACAAAATGTAAATGACAGCAATGGCCTTATCAGGAGATTAAATATAAAGAACTTTGCATTTAAGCACAACAATAAAAAAGCTCAATAAAATAGTCCTTGACAAGATAAGATGACGTTCATTATAGCTCAAGATTAGCATTGTCATGACACATTCTCATCAACGGTATGAGAATAGCATAACTTTAGTATTACAGTTTCATATAGTAGTTATTGAAGGAATATCACCTTCCATAAACTACAACTCCACAAATAAAACGATGCAAACTTCTTCAAGACAGTTGATACAGTAGATAAGTGGAGCAAAAAACATATCAGGAAATAAATCCAATTACCAACAGAGAACATAGCTTATGTAAAGATGACCTTGTTCTCTTAACTCAAGGAACTTAATAATTTAAAATCAAATTAACTGCCATGAGAAACAAACGAGCAGCATGCATGCTTATTACCTTGATAACACCTCCCCACCAAAACCTGCATGACACATTTAAAAAACAAGAGTTAGCATATGTAGCACAAGCTTGCAACTATACTTGGCAGAGAAATGAAGGAAAAAAGCAAAACCATGTAGCTAGCTGACCTTTCTCCAAGCCTACTATTCAATGCTCTCAAAAGCCATGGTTTAGATCTTTGAGCTTCTTTGAACCAGCATCTATGGAACCTGCATAGGTAAAAATTGTTATCATTGAGTGGCTGTGTGCATTAGAATGCAAGGAAAGAAACAAATGCTAACTTCTGAATCAGGGTATCAGTCTGATCCCATGTATCTAACTTCCAAACATCCCTTTCAGTGATAGGTCTTCTATAACCTTGCTGCATGAGGGGGGTAATCCATTCAAAAAATATTCCTGTCATAGCATATTGCAGCAAATTTTCAATCAGAAGCTCACAAGATTATAGTAAGCATCACATAGTCCAAAACTGATCTTGCAACATGATAATAAAGGTCAAAACCCAACTGTCTTTCCTAGTACATCTACATCCCCACTAGCGATATCCTCCTAAATGGCACCTTTTGGAGAGAGAGATAGGGATGGGGAAAAGTACATAGTGAAAGATCCCAGAAGGAAAAAATACCAAGGACTATGTTGCTCTAACTTTTTAATTTTCATCAAGTAACCATGTTGGACACTTATCCGACATGTCAAGACTCAAGTGGACATGGTCATGAGGCCTTAACCCTCCAAATATAAAGGAAAATCTAGAAAATATCAAATGCACCCGTGTTGTACACAACCCATGTCTAACAACTTTCTCCCAATTCCGAGCAACAAAGATCAAGGATCCAGACTTCTAATAAAGAATACATACATAAATGCATACATACATACATACATATATATATATATATATAGAAATCTGATTCTCTTACATTAATGCAGCTTGATTTTTTAACTTATTTTGGGAATATTTCTCATTTACTCTTCTGATTTAACCATCTATCCTGATTGTCAAGCTTTTAGGGATTTGTTCTATTTTAGAATAGAATAATTCTCCTTTCTTTTATTATTTTTTGCTTTCTGTTTAATGTTAAGTTATTTCATAAAAAGGAACTTCACTATTACTCTTTCATTTTAGATAGAATAAGAAGTAATAAGGACAATTGTTCTTTAAGTTTTCTACATGATATCAGAGCCGAAGGTTCAACTTGGATGCAGTGAGTAATGATAATATATGTAGAAGTGGAACACCCAAGTGAGTGATGTACTGAGTCAACCTATGATGGATTGCAAGGTTAAGGCTATGATTGACTGCCAAGCTTGAGAGGCACTGAGACAACCTAGGTAGCAAGGTTGAATGCTGGGCCTAAGGTGCACTAAGATCATCCAAGACGTGAGGTTGTCTGGCCCAAAGGAGGTGTTGATAGGACTTACTCGCATGGGGGAGCCAAGGTGGGACTTGATCAGAACTCATAAGTGAATAGGGAAGATTGTTGGGATAAGGTTCACATGTGAGTAAAGAATCCCATCACTAAAAAATCTGAATGAGATGTCCTATATATACATGGAGGACCCAAGAACTTAATAGCTTGAGCTTTTAGGCTCAAATGATGTCCAACATGTATGTATGGGTTCTCTGGTGTGCTTCCGTGAGCTCCAAGTGTGACATATCTCCCATCAACCTATATATACACGGAAGACCCAAGAACCCAATAGCTTAAGCTTTTGGGCTCAAATGGTGTCCAACATGTATATATGGACTCTCTGGTATGCTCTTATGGGACTCCAAGTGTAACATATCTCCCCATCAACTAGTATCAAAGCAAGTCGGCCTAAACCGTTAGACTATAGCCACACGAGTTTCTGTTATGGCTAGCAAGAGTGAGAACTCTTCTTCTACAGAGGTATGACATGAAGAAAGTCACAAAAAGATTATGCTCCAACAAACCCTTCAAAATAAGTCTACAACCTTTGGAACTACTTTACTAGCACAAAAGGGTAATTTCCTAAATACCTTAAGTGTTCAACAGGGAAATACACAATCTCATATTGTTGATTCAGGTGCATCAAATCACATGACTGGAGATGCATCCTTATTCAACAGATATAGATCTTGTTATGATAGTTCTACTGTAAAAATTACTAATGGCTTTCTCTCAAATATGGCAGGAACAGGTTTTATTGTAGTTTCGAAAGACATAACACTCGACTCTGTCTTCCATGTCCCTAATTTAAGTTGTAACCTACTTTCTATCAATAAGCTTACGAAGGATAGATGTTGTGTCACTAAATTTTTTTTTAACTTGTGTGAATTTTAGGAATTGGGCTCGAGGAGGATTATTATAGTGCTAGGATGTGCACAGAACTCTACCTTCTTCAAGATGATGCACTTGACAGACCACAAAACTTTTGTATAGCCTTAGCCTTTAGTAGTAGTAAGGATGACCTTATCATGTTATGGCATTATAGATTAAGGACATCCAAATATATTATACCTAAAAAGGCTATTTCTCTCATTATTCAATAACATCTCTGAAGATTTTCAATGTGAAATTTGTCAACTTTCCAAGCACACTCGAAATACCTAACTTAACCTTTCCTATAAATCATCTCAGCCTTTCTCAATGATTCACCGTGACATTTAGGGACTGTCAAAAGTTAACAATATCACAGGTTCTAGGTGGTTTGTTACATTTATCGATGATCACACTCGACTCACTTAGGTATTCCTTATGAAAAAAAAATTCGAGGTTAGCCAGATCTTTCAAAACTTCAATAGCATGATACAAACCCAATTCCAAGCCAAAA